>CM075988.1:18801993-18874119 GCA_038087875.1 Malacoraja senta
ACAAGCAGAGCATAAAATTACAGAAGCAACATTATTTGTTCCACAGGAAACAACCTCGTGTGAAGATTAAAGTCCGAGAGTTTGGTTGCATCCAAGTGGTATTACTGAGGAATGTGTAAAATCAGACAAGGAATCAACGTAGAAAAACCAATGTGAAGCTCACTGCTTGCAGAAAACGGCAGCATCAGAGGCCTGGGCTCGATCCTGATCTTGGGTGCTGTCCGTGTTGGGTTTGCACGATCTCCCTGTGACCGTGTGGGTTTCTTCCACGTGCTCCAGTTTCCTCCCACAACCTGCACAAGGACGTGCGGGTTTACAGGTTGACACAAAATGCTGCAGTTAGCATCTCTGGAGAGAAGGAATGGGTGACATTTCGGATTGACGAAGTCTGAAGAAGGGTCTCGAACCAAACATTATCCATTCCTTCTCTCCAGAGATGCCGCTGAGTTATTCCAGCATTTTGGTGTTGGGCATAAGTTAGACTTCGGTATAAACCAGCATCTGCAGTTCCTTCCTAGTCTGTAGGTTAATTGCCCCAGTGTAAATTGCCCTTGTGTGTAGAGAGTGGATGAGAAAGTGGGATCACAAAGAACTAGTATGAAATGGGTGATTCACGATAGTCGGCGTGGGTTCGGTGGGCTGAAGGACGCTTTTCCATACCGCATCTTTCAATCAATCGATCGGTCGATCAGTCGATCGGACGATCGGTCAATTGTAGCCCCGGGGTGGGGGGGAACTGAAGGTAGGGAAATGTCAGAACTAATGTGGGCTGGCAATAGATGACCAAGGAAGTGTGGAGCCATAATGGCCCAATGTTGGCTGAGGAAGGGGTGATAACAAATGTCTGAAGAAGGGTCTCGACCCGAAAAGTCACCCATTCCTTCTCTCCAGAGATGCTGCCTGTCCAGCCGAGTTACTTCAGCTTTTTTTGTGTCTATATTCGGTTTAAACCAGCATCTACAGTTCCTTCTGACACATTACACACTGATGCAGGGAAGCAAACAGTGGAACTAGTAGGACAACAATGGTTGGGGAGTGGGGTTGGGGGGGTGGGGGGAGAGAGGGATTGCAGGGGTTACTTGAAGTTAGAGTAATCAACGTTCATTCCGCTGGGCTGTGAGCTCGCCCAAGCGAGATACAAGGTCCTGTTGCTAGCAAGTTCGGCTGTTCCAGGAAAGTTAAGAAATATGAGGTCCTGTTCATAGACCCAGCAAGTTTCCCTGTACCATCTCTGCAGTAATCGCAGTGCCATGACCAGAAATACACTCAGCACCCCAAGCAGCATCCTGGCCAGAGTTGTGCCATAACTTCCCTATAATTATATTGCACACCCTGGCTGGCTAATGAGGGCAGATATGCCTTCCTCATCATCTGTGTGTCAACCTCAGAGACCTTTGGACTGCAAACTAATGTTCACTATTCCTCAGTACTCCCCAGGGCCCGTCCATTCATCATGCATGTCATCACCTCATTAGCCCTCTCAACTCGCATCATCTGTGGAGGTGACCAAAGGGGAATGACTCCTGATGCACTGAGCCGCCTTCCCCTCTCAGACCCTGCACTTGCCATTTACTGCTCCAGCATTCTTTTATTTGTGTTTTGCCATTCAAATATTATTTCCTTCAAAGACACAAGGGATGTCCATCCAAGGTGATTTGAAGTGCAGAGTATTCTAATGAGACATCGTAGAGTCATAGAGGTGCGCAACACAGAAACAGGCCCTTCGGCCCACCTTGTCCATGCCGGCCAAGGTGGCATTCTGGGCTATTCCCACTAGCCTATATTTGGCCCAATATCCGTATGAACCCTTTCTATCCACATATCTCCCCAAACATCTTTTAAAACGTCTCGGACGTAAACGTGGGCGGGTTGGTTATAGAGTCGTAGAGTGATACAGAGTGGAAACTGGCTATTCGTCCCAATGTGCCGACATCATGTCCTAGCCACGCTAGTCCCACTTGCCTGCATTTGGTCCATACCCCTCCAAACCTGTCCTATCCATATACCTGGCTAACTGTTTCTTAAACTTTGGGATAGTCTCAACTACCTCCTCTGGCAGCTTGTTCCATACACACACCACCTTTTGTGTGGAAATGTTATCCCTCAGATTCCTATTAAATCTTTTCCACTTAACCTTAAACCTATGCCTTCTGGTGCTTGATTCCCTTTCTCTGGGCAAGAGACTCTGTGCATCTAAGCTGGTTAGTAAGCTTGCAATGACACCAAGATTGCTGGGGTCGTGGACTGTGAGTGAGGCAAAGTGTACAGCGGGATCTAGATCAGCTACAGAAATGGGCAGAGAAATGGCAGATGGAGTTTAACTCAAGCAAGTGTGAGGTGTTGCATTTTGGGAGGTAAAATTTAAGGGGAAATTATACAATTAATGGCATGATCCTTGACAACATTGATGTACAGAGGAATATTAGGCTCCAAGTCCATAACTCCCTGAAAGTGGCAACACGAGTTAGTAGGGTGGTAACGAAGGCGTATGGTATGCATAGGTCTGGGCTCAGAAAATAAGGGTCAGGAAGTCATGATGCAGCTTTATAGGACTTTGGTTGGGCCACATTTTGAATATTGTATGCAGTTCTGGCTGTCCCTTTACAGGAATGATGTGGTCCTTGGAAAGGGTGCTGAGGAGGTTTTCTATATTAGGAGTTTTCAGCTACTAGGAGAGGTTGGATAAACTTGGATTGTTTTCTCTGGAATGCTGGAGGTTGAGGAGAGAGGTGATAAAAGTATATAAAATTATGGGAGGCATGGATAGGCTAAACAGTCAGGATCTTTTCCCCCAGCTTTAAGATTAGAGTGGCAATGTTTAAAGGAGATATGTTTTTTTTCACGGAGGTTGGTGAGTGCCTGGAACGCACTTTTGGGGGTGGTGGTTGAAGCAGATATGTTGGTGGCACTTCAAAGATTTTTGGATAGACATATGGATATGCAGGGATTGGAGTGCGATGGTTTATGTGCATGTACATAAATGATGGTCCTGGCATGATGTTCGGCACAGCCTGTTCTTGTGCTGTAGTACTGTTCAATGTTCCAAAAATGACAATTATATCGGCTGCTATAGCTTCCCCTGGGCTCATTCTAGATATGTATTACTCTCTGGGTGAAAAAAGATTCCCCTCAGGTTCCTCTTAAATCTCTCCTCGCTCACCATAAGCCTTTATGCTCTCTATTTTAGGCTTCACCTGCCCTGGGAAGAACACTGTGTTCAAGCCCCTCAATAAGGTCACCACTCAGCCTCCTGCTTTCCAAAGGAAGTCCTCCCAGACTATCCAACCTGTTTCCCATAACTCAAGCCTAGCAAATGTCCTGATGAATCTCTTCTGTACCCTTTCCAACTTAATCGTAGAACAGTTTGAACAGGACAGCACAGGAACAGGCTCTTTGGGCTCGCTATCCCCATGCTGAATAAGATGCCCAGACCAACATTATCCCCATGCATACAATCCATGACCCTTGATTCCCTGCATATCCATGTGCCTACCCAAAATTCTCTTCAATCCCACTATCATATCTGTCTCCACCTTCACCCCAGGCAGTCTTTCCAGGCACCCACCATCCTCCGTGTACAAAACTTGTCCCACGCCTCTCTTTTAAACTCTGCCCCTCTCACCTTAACATTATGATGTCTATGTTTGATATTTCCATCCTGAATCGTTGGACTGAGAGACAAAACCTTTTGCCTCCATTTCGATGTGATCTGATGGTGATGCTTATCAGTGCTGCACGGCAGCTATAGATGGAGATGTCAATGCAGAGAGGCTGATTAGTCCTTGAGACAGCGCAGCCCATCCTGTGTGACCCGAGGCATGATGCTCACAGAATCATCTCACTGCTGATGTTGAAATGTGAGTGTGATTGAAGCGTTGGCGGCACGGTGGCGCAGCGGTAGATTTGCTGCCGTACGGCGCCAGAGACCCGGGTTCGATCCTGACTACGGGTGCTTGTCTGTATGTAGTTTGTACGTTCTCCCCGTGACCGCGCGGGTTTCCCTCCAGGTGCTCCAGGTGTTCCGGTTTCCTCTTTTACGTTCCAAAGACATGCGGGTTTGTAGGTTAATTGGCTTTTGTAAATTGTAATTTATTCCTAGTGTGCAGGAGAGAACTAGTGTATAGGTGATTGCTGGTCGGCATGGACTCAATGGGCCGAAGGGCCTGTTGCCATGCTGTATATCTAAACTTAACTAAACTAAACTAGAAATTCGATTGATTTCCCATTCTTGACGCATGACGTACATTATATAAACCTGGTATCACCATCATTGGTACCAGCCCTTGACACAACATGTGCCAGGGATTTAGACTGGGTTGACTCTACTCATGGGGTTCAATTTTAAATTTCACAACCTAAATCACCATGTCAGTAGGCTGCTGATGGGAATATAAATATTGTATTTGTTGTGCCACTGGAGTCAATTGAAATACAAAGTTAAACTGATCGTTGGTGACAGGGTTCCGCAAGTGTCTAAGCAGCCGTGTTCATTCCTCTTTGTTAAGAATTGCACGTCTTAAGTCTGTTGCACTCTAACCAATGAAGTGGAAATCCACCAAATCTTCTTGCAGTCCATCAGGATCATGGATTGTTACTTCCCAATCCAGTTCCGTGGCACTTTGAACCCTGAGTGTGGATTCATCCTCAGGCCGGATATGGAATAATGAATGACAAGACGGAGCACAGGGAGGAGATTGAGAACTTTGTAACTTGATGCCAACGCAACAATCTCTCCCTCAATGTCAACAAGGCAAAGGAGATTGTGATTGACTTCAGGAAGTAAAGCAGCACACACACCGCAGTCTACATTAATGGTGCTGAAGCACAGATGGTCCGTAAGCTTCAAGTTCCTGGGAATAAATATCACCAGCAATTTACCCTGGACAAATTGAAGCAATTTGGCCAGCCACATTGAAGCTTTGGCCAAGAAAGCACACCAATCCCTCTACTTCCTTAGAAGGCTTAGGAAGTTCAGCATGTCCCCATCAACCCTCACCAACGACTACAGGTGTGCCATAGAAAGCATCATATCGGGATGCATCAGGGCCTGGTTTGGGAACAGCTCCATCCAAGACCGCAAGAAATTGCTGAGAGTTCTGGACGTAGCCCAGACCATCACCCAAACCAACCTCCCTTCCATTGACCACATCTACACTTCACACTGCATCACAAGGCCACTAACATAATCAAGGACCAGTCTCAACCTGGTCACTCTCTCTTCTCCCCTCTCCCGTCAGGCAAGAGGTATAGAGGTGTGAAAACACCCACATCCAGATTCAGGGATAGTTTCTTCCCAGTTGTTATCGGGCAACTGAACGGTCCTGTCATCAGATGGAGAGCCGTCCTGACCTCCCATCTACCTTATTAGAGACCTTTGAACTATTTCTAATCCAACTTCAATGTTATACCTTTGCACCCTTCATCTTTATCTGTACACTGTGGACGGCTTGATTGTAAACATGTATAGTCTTTCCTTTGACTGGATAACATGCAAACAAAAGCTTTCCACTGTACCTCAGCACAAGTGACAATAATAAACTAAACTAATAAACTAAACTAAACTGGTGTCCATACTCTGCCACAGGTGAGGCAGTTGGACCTGGAAGTTGCAGCTCTGTGGACTGATTGAATGCTCCTTCCTTTATTTACACATTTGCTTGTGTGTTCCCTCAGCAAATGCCCAGTGTTTTCTCCCATCTCCGGTACTTAGAGATGTCAGCAGCATATTGCCTCAGATGCAAACAAGGATCACTGCTGTGTAGGAAGGAACTGCAGATGCTCGTTTACACCGAAGAAAGACACAAAATGCTGGAGTAACTCAGCGGGACAGGCAGCATCTCTGGAGATGTTTCGGGTCAAGACCCTTCTTCAGACGCGAGGTTCGATCGCCCGGCGCGGGGGAGCTGACATCCCCCCGATGCGGGAGCTGAACGCCTCGACGCGGAGGGCCCGAACGGCGCTGGCTACGGGAGTCAAGATCGTCCCGGCAATCGGGGCTCGAGGCCCACGACCGAGGAAGAACTAAGGGAAGGGACTTGAACTTTATTTCGCCTTCCATCACAGTGAAGAATGTGTAGGAGTCACTGTGGTGGATGTTCATGTTAGTAATAGTAACTTTATTGTCAATTCAAATAATGCAACAAGTAGTTACACAGAGGATTGAAATTGCGTTTCCCCATACTCCAATGTGCAAGTCATATTTATAACACAGACAGACAGTATACCAATAAAAATAGACAATGGACATATACATTATATAAAATATTCATTAATAAAAGGTGCAATATAGAAAAGTGCAAATAGCATACTGCAGACATTGGGTTAAAGTTAATTTGACAGTCAGTTGGTCCTTGTTTGTGTAATGTTCATGGAATTTTCTTGAGTGTGTTGAGTAGTCTGATGGCCTGAGGAAAAAAGCTGTTTTTGAATCTGGTGGTTTTGCTCCGCTTGCTGCGGTAGCGCTTGCCGGATGTTAAAAAAAATGTTTTGAGTGATCTGTTGCTTTTAATTGTATGACTGACCTGGCCAATGAAATTCCTCGTATGTTGCAAAACATACTTGGCGAATAAAGTGTGATCCTGATTCTGATTCTGAGACTGAGAGTCATGGGAAGAGGGAAACTAGAGGTATGAAAAGTTACAAACAGCAAAACGCACGATCTCTGCCCCGTAACAGACCATGAACTCTCAAGGTTAGAGATCTTGGTCCTCAAACATTCTTTTCCAAAGATGACTGAAGGTTGTGCTGGGAAATTGGAGGCGGTGATGCATTTCGGTGTTGATTGTTTACCTGTTAACTGTTTAATCACTAGTAGTTTACATCAACCACCAAAGATTGGGGACATTAGCTTCTATCTGTTGGTCAACCTCTTGTGTCCACCAGTTGTCTGGACTCTGAGGTGGTCCATGGATCTTAGCTGGGCCGTACACGTCCTCCTGAGTGGGATAGGTGCAACCTCCTCAATTTGGCAAGATCTCTGTGGAGATCTAACATCAATATTTGTAATTCTGTATTGAGATTGCAGGTGTGAAGTCTGCTACACTTCTAACCAATGTAATACAATACTGCAATCAAATGGGAAAATTAATCCAACAGTTTTCTAATTCTGCTGGTTATTACTTTTATGGATGTTTCTGAGAGTCTGATTTGGGACAATCCAGAATCAAATGAAGTGGATTAAGTTTGAATCAATTCGTTTACAGCTGCATTAGGTTGTATACCTGTTATATATTGTGTAACAAGTTGCACTGTATTAGAGTGCAGAGGAGATTTACCAGAGAGGTTGCAAGGATAGAGATTTTAGCTACAAGTTGGGGTGGAGAGGTTGGGATGGTTGCTCTTGAAAGTCCCTCTCAGGGATTGTCTGTAGTCCGTAGTGTAATCAAAACAAAGTCCATAGTCCAAAGTCCATTGCTGGGAAGAAGCTCTTCTTGAATGGTTTTCAAGCTCCAGTACCTTCTTCCCATCTCTCAGTAGGAGATGAGAGCGCGGCCAGGGTGGTATGGGTCTTCGATGGCAAAGGCTCCTTTTTGAGGCAGTGCCTCCTGTGGATCCCTTCGATGGTGGGGAGGTCAGTACCTGTGATGGGCCGAGCAGGTCATAAGACCATAAGTCGCAGAAGTAGAATTTGGCCATTCAACCCTTGAACCTATCCGCCATTCAATCATGGCTGATCTATCTTTCCCTCTCAACTACATTCTCCTGCCTTCTGCCCATATCTGAGGAAGGATGTGCTGGCTCTGGAGAGGGTCCAGAGGAGCTTTACAAGAATGATTCCAGGAATGAGTGGGTTAGCATATGATGAGCGCTTGACAGCCTCTACTCGCTGGAGTTTAGAAGGTTGAGGGGGAACCTCTTTGAAACTTACAGAATAATGAAAGGCACAAATAGGGTAGATATGGAAAGGATGTTTCCACTGGTGGCAGAGTTAAAGACCAGAAGTCATAGCCTCAGAATTAAAGGACGCTCTTTTAGAAAGGAGGTGAGGAGGAACTTCTTTAGTCAGAGGGTAGTTAATCTGTGGAACTCATTGCCACAGAGGGATGTGGAGGCCAAGTCAGTGGATATTTTTAAGGCAGAGATAGACAAATTCTTGATTAGAACGGGTGTCAAGGGTTATGGGGAGAAGGCAGGAAAATGGGATTAGGAAGCAGAGATCAGCCATGATTGAATGGCGGAGTAGACGCGATGGGCCGAATGGCCTAATTCTACACCTATAACTTGCGATCTTGTGAACCTGTGAACCACTAGCAGACTGCAAGACTGAGTGATGCGCATCCCGACACTGGCACTGCTTGTGACTGGAGGGCTAAAGTGCTGCCCTGTGCATTTTCCACCCGGTAGTCATTGTGCAGCCACGTGCGCTGTGCGATCACGCAGCTGAAGATGACGGAGAGCCGCCAGCCCACTCAGAGGCGGCTGAACATGACGGCGAAGGACGACTGATTTCCAAGTGAAAACTTGGGATAAAGTAACGATTTATGAAAAGGGAACCGCGCACTGGCACCTCAACAGTTGACACTTAACAGATAAGCGGCTCTATTTTTCCATTAACCTTGAAAACTTCAATGCTTCCCTTCAGGGCGAGACCGTGTCTGTGAGGAAATCATTCCAGTGGTGCCTCTTAAATTATTCTCTCTCCCCTGGCCATAGAAATGGAAATATTGCCTCAATCAAGCAATCTCTTCACTCTGAGCAGGATGATATAAAATACCAATTGTGCAAAGATTGGTGTCCATTAACACCCAAGGGGCATTTTGCTGTGTGTGACCTTTGAGGAACAGTGACTGCACCTCTCCTGGCTGTGTTCGCTTCACCACGAGCTCCTTAGCACCCTTAAATCACCCAGAGTGAAGCACGTCCCCTTCAACTGGGATAAAGTGTTCAGGTGCCTGGAGGCAGAAGCTTAGCAGTCCTGCTGTTGCAGTTCCATCGACCTTTAATGTGAACAACCTTCCGAACTGGAAACCCACCATCATTCATCTGGTCTTTTCGATGAAAGCCTTAATTATTTGAGCCACAATATCTCCCGATAAAATACGCTTGTTGCAAGTCCTGAGATCATTCTTTTTTTTCTCGTAGCTTTCCAGGCCATTTTAATCACCGCTGGATCAAATAAGGTGAGGGTTTTTTCCCGGTGGCTCAAATTTTCAGAGGTTCAAGGGTAACTCCGCAAAGTCTTCCTTCCAAGGCTGCAAATCGGTTCGGATTTTTCTTGCGTTTGAAAACGTTCTTCAGGGTTGGCCTTGCTTATTAAAAAAAAGGCAGGTACACTACGCAAGCAAACTAAAGCACTGATCTTCATCCATTGCATCTGGAGCTCTGTCACAAGTGGATAGACTGAAGAACCGTGCTGAAAATAACCGGACTTTTGGTGGAGAAATTCCGTAGGTTGCAAAATGTTCAGTGTAATTCACAACTCGGGAGAAAATAAAACAGTCCACTAGTACCTGGGGCAAGACAAATGGACAGAAGAACGAGGGGGAGGGGGGGGGGGGGTCTCATTGAAAGTTATCGAATCGTGAAGGGCCTGGGTAGAGTGAATGTGGAGAAGATTAGTTGGAGAGTCTAGGAACAGAAGACATTGCCTCAGAATAAAAGGACGTATCTTTAGAAAATAGACGAGGAAGAAATTCTTTAGTCAGAGGCTGGTGAATCTGTGGAATTCATTGCCACGGAAGGCTGTGGAGGCCAAAACAATGGATATTTTTTTTGGCAGAGATTGACAGATTCTTGATTAGTAAAGGTGCCAGGGGTTATAGGGTAAAAGCAGGAGAATGGGGTTCATAGGGAAAGATAAATCAGCCATGATTGAAAAGCAGAGTGGACTTGAAGGGCCGAAAGGCCTAATTCTGCTCTTAGAAATTATGAACTTATGTACAAAGGGAATGCGCAGGCATGGATTGAGAAGAGACAAGGAATGTTTGAATGACAAAAGTGGGAATCTGGTGAACTTCTCCAACAAGGGAGAAAGCAGAACACAAGAAAATAGGAGCAGAGGTGAGCAACAAGGTCCTCTGACCTAAGATAGACACAAAAACCTGGAGTAAATTAATTAATTAATTACCTTTATTTCAGACTCAAGGTCCAGACAAGGGGCAACATTACATAAAAATGCATTGCATATTAGAAAATATCATAAAGTACATATAAAATCTTAGTATATCACATAAAAGCATCATAAATTATATATAAAAAATAAATTAAAAAAAACATCAGGTAGGCAGTATCTCTGGAGAGAAGGAATAGGTGACATTTCGGGTCGAGACCCTTCTTCAGACTGACAGGGGAAAGGGAAACTGGAGATATGGACAATGATATAGAGGTGATATACAGGTGCACAGTAGAGAGCATGCTGACCGGTTGCATCGTGGCTTGGTTCGGCAACTTGAGCATCCAGGAGCGGAAAAGGCTGCAAAAAGTTGTAAACACTGTCCAGTTCATCATCGGCTCTGACCTCCCTACCATCGAGGAGATCTATCGCAGGTGCTGCCTCAAAAAGGATGGCAGCATCATCAAGGACCCCACACCATCCTGGTCACACACTCATCTCTCCACTGCCATCAGGTAGAAGGTACAGGAGCCTGAAATCTGCAACAACCAGGTTCAGGAACACCCACTTCCCCACAGCCATCAGACTATTAAACACAACTTAAACAAACTCTGAACTATAACAGCCTATTGCACTTTATCTGTTTACTTATGTGTGTGTGTGTGTGTATATATATTCTATGGTATATGGACACAATGATCTGATCTGTATTTATGCCTACAATATTCTGTCGTGCTGCAGCAAGCAAGAATTTCATTGTCCTATCTGGGACACATGACAATAAACTCTCTTGACGACTTGATGTAGAGAGATATAGAATAGAATGAATAAAAGATATGCAAAAAAGTAACAACGATAAAGGCCATTGTTAGCTGTGGCCTTGGTGAAAACGAGTATAGACAATGAGACCCAACAAGACGGCTTTGAAGCTGGTGTGACTTGAGTGGGGGAGGGATGGAGAGAGGGGGGGATGCAAGGGTTGCTTGAAGTCAGAGAAATCGATATTCATACTGGGCCTCCTCCATTGTCAGAGTGAGGCAAAATGCAGATTGGAAGAACAGCATCTCATATTTCGCTTGGGCAGCTTACAACCCAGTGGTATAAGAAACCGAAGATCTCGGAGAAAACTCATGCGGTCACGGGGAGAACGTACATACTCCGTACAGACAGCACCCGCAGTCGGATCGAACCCGTGTCTCTGGCGCTGTGTCTCTGGTCCTCGATCCCTCTGCTGACAAGAGAAACTTCCTTGAATATACCATATCTCAGCCAGTTTTGACCTTGTACATTCCGAACAGATATCCCCTCAATGGCTTTGCTCAAGGTAGAACATCCACCTTCTCAAGTCCACGTTCCTTGAAGTTAATCACAACCTCTGGCAGTCGTGTCTCCTGCTGCCGATAGTTCTCTCCCTCAAACCTTTCTGTTTCTCAGCCTTTCTTTTCTCCTTCACAAAGATGTTGAAAAGCTCTCATATCAAGCAAGCTTCTGCCCATTTCCTCTCACATTTAAACTTGTTTGATTTGCTGCTGCTTCTGTGAAGTGCCTCAAAATGTTTTCTTCGGTTAAGGGTTCTGAAAAGAATTTGAATTCTTTCAATGATATGAAGAACATAAGGCACTTTTGCGTGACATTTAATAGAATACTCATGCCCTCAGTAAGCTACTAATACTGCTCAGCTTTCTGCTCCAGAGAGCTATCTTTTTGTATGAAGGTGTTAATTCTCGAGGATAAATATCTTAAAATATATTATTACATAATGTAAGTGCAAATATTTTTATGAGGTATATTTAAGACACATCAACATTTCATCATATGTTCCAATCTTTATTTAAAAAAAAAAGTTTAACAATGTTTTTTTTATTTTTCGTTTAGAAGCTCTACAATTGTTTACCAGGTTTGAACACTTAGCCAGCTTGTTGCAATTGTAACTGCTGGATTCTAGGGATCCCAATGAATCTCTGTCATACAGGCGCTGGTATGGGAAAAGGCTGTTCACTTTTCTTCCCAGCTTTGAGCTCCACGGATTCCTTTAAGGTCAACCTCAGAACTTATCACTGTTCTACTGACTGCAAACTCCCCTCTGCAAACCAACTGCAAACCAACCTCCCTTCTATTGAGTCTCATTTGTACCTCACGTTGCCTCGGCAGGGCCAGCAACATAACCAAGGACGAGTCGCACCCTGGCCACATCCTCTTCTCCCCTCTCCCATCAGCCAAACGGCAAAGAAGTGTGAAAACGCACACCACCTGATTCAGGGACAGTTTCTTCCCAGCTGTTATCAGACAACTGAACCATCCTACCACAACTAGAGAGCAGTGCTGAACTACTATCTGGGGTGGGAGATTGCAACCTTCACGTGGTCCCCCCTGTTTCGACTAATGCAATCAACCCGACGTGCACAAATAAGATCAAATAGAACAAGTTGACCAACAACTTTAGGCTGTGCACGCCATACGTAAGAAGAAGAAGAACTACTATCTACCTCTTTGACGATCTCCGGGCTATCCTTGATCAGACTTTGCTGGTTTTACCTTGCACGAAATGTTATTTCCCTATCATGTATCTACACACTGTAAATGTATCGATTGTAATCATGTATTGTCCTTCTGCTGACTGGATAGCACGCAACAAAAGCTTTTCACTGTACCTCGGTACACGTGACAATAAACTTAATTGGCTTTGGTAAGTTGTAAAAAATTGTCCCTCATTTAGTTCAGAGATAGAGCACGGAAACAAGCCCTTCGGCCCACTGAGTCCGCATCGACCAGCGACCCCCACACATTAACACCATCCTACACATACTATTTACAATTACATCAAGCCGATTAACCTGTACCTCTTTGGAGTGTGGGAGGAAACCGAAGATCTTGAAGAAAACCCATGCTGTCACGGGGAGAACGTACAAACTCCATACAGACAGCACCCGTAGTCGGGATCGAACCCGAGTCTCCGGCGCTGTAAGGCAGCAACTCTACCGCTACACCATCGTGCCGCCCTAGTGTGTAGGATAGTGCTAGTGTACGGGATGATTGCACGGACTCAGTGGCTTGAAGGGCCTATTTCGACGCTGTATCTCTAAAGTCTAAAGTCCAACTCTAAGCTCTCTAAATTCTCTAAAGTCATGAGAGGAATAAATCAGGTAGATGCACAGAGTCTCTTGCCCAGAGTAGGGGAATCGAGGACCAGAGGACATAGTTTCAAGGTGAAGGGGAAATGATTTCATAGGAATCTGAGGGGTAACTTTTTTCATACAAAGGTTGGTGGGTGTATGGAACAAGCTGCCAGATGAGGTAGTTGAGGCTGGGACTACCCCAACGTATAAGAATCAGTTAGAGAGGTACTTGGATAGGCCAGGTTTGGAGAGATATGGACCAAGCGCAGGCAGGTGGGACTAGTGTAGGTGGGACATGTTGGCCAGTGTGGGCAAGCTGGGCCGAAGGGCCTGTTTCCACACTGTATCACTCTATGACACTATGACTCTATCTAAAGTTTAAAAGTCTGCTTATGTGACTGCTCCAGTTAAACTTTTACTCAATGGCTTCTGCAGTCTGCCAGTTCCCAGTTATGGTAGATATCGGCTGGTCCATCACGGGTACTGACCTCTCCACCATCGAAGGGATCTACAGGAGGTACTGCCTCAAAAAGCATAATTGTGTTTTGCTCCAATGCCTTTATTTTTTTTTTGCACAGTCTCTTTCTTTTATTGTCTTGCAGAATTTCTGTGCAATTTATGTATAATTTACCTTTCAATGTGAGTCCATGTGCCCGTGATGCTGCTGCCAGCAAGATTTTTTATAATACCTGCAACTCACCCTTCCTGTGTCTATGACAAATTAACCTGACTTGAGACTTGGGACTTGACTTGATCCAGAGAGCCGCTGGAGGAGCTGGGAGATCTCCAAAGGCTGGAGGGAGACCGAATGATAGAGGAAAGGGAAGCCATGGAGCAGTCTGAAAATGAGGAAGAGAATTTGTAAAATTGATAGGGAACCATTGTAGCTCAACAAGCACAGGAATTAAATGGAGCAAAATAATGAGCAAAAGGTCATAAAATGTGACTGGAGCGAGTATAAATAATTCGGGCAATCTTTTGGACAAGAACAGGGTACTAATAGATAGCCTGAGTGGGTTTTAGTATGAGGCCATTTCAAGGAACATTGTGTATCCGTGACAAGATGATTTACTGGAGTATTGGCTTTTTAAGTAAGAGTGGTTATTAAGCGAATTGACTTAAAATACCAAACCTCTTTCAAGTAAAGAGATTGCCTACTAACAGCATTGGTAAAATAATGGTAGAAAACGCTTTGTTTGTTATCTTGCACTTTGAAAGGGCAACTAATTCCCAGTGATGTATGTTGCTGTTCTGTCAAGTCGCCTGCCTTTCCATCTAAAATCTCTTTTAAGGCAACTGATGGTGATTGTATACGTGATCTATTGAGACAGTGATTCTATTTTGTTGTTGCACAGTGATGGAGCCGCTGCCTTGCAGTAACAGTGACCCGGGTTCGATCCTGACTAAGGGTGCTGTCAGTACAGAGTTTGTACCTGCGACCGTGAGGCTTTTCCCCAGTTGCTCCGATTTCTTCCCACATTATAAAGGTGTGCTGGATAATTGGCTTCTGTCTAAATTGCCCCTTGTGTGTAGGATGTGAGAGTGGGATAACATAGAACTAGTGTACTGACGATCGTGGGTTAGCGCAGACTCGGTGGGCCAAAGTGCCTGTTTCCACACCGTATCTCTAAATTGTTAACCTCTTGCAGTCAGATCTCTCCACCCTATGAGTTTGTTCATTCAATTGACAAGAGACATTGACCAACCGGGAAGGTTGATAATGCAATGTTTCACCAAGCTGGTGCTCATGTTCTCATTGCCCCCTGGAGTCACAGTCACACAGTCACACAGTCTTGGTGAGGTTGCACTTGGAGTATTGTGTTTGGTCACCCTGCCCTGCTGCAGGATTGATTGCATTAAGCTGGCAAAAATGCGGAGATATAATAAGATGTTGTCACGACTTGCGGGCTTGAGCCATCGGGGGAGATTGGGCAGGCGAGGACTTTATTCCTTCTGCTTTCCTCCTTTGCAATGTGAGAGCATTTCAATTGTACGCTGTAAGTTGTTTGACATTGAATAATCTCAAGGATGTTTTCTTATTCTTTTTATTGCTATGGTTCAGGTAACTCCAACAAAGAAGTTTAGAATAAACTAACTTTACATCTTTCAGATCCTGATGTGGATCCGAATATTGTTTTTTTAAGGTTAAACCCCAGTCCCATGGTACGGGTTCATTCCAAGAGCTCTCCCTAGTTTGCCCTGATTCGAACTCGGAGATTTACGATAAAGGCCACTCGTCGGTACTCGGGGCTCTCGTGGACATTTTTCAACATGTTGAAAAATCTTCACCAGTCTTCCTGAGCTTACCTGCCGTTAGCGAGTCTTCCCGAGCTTACCTGCCGTTAGCGTTACGAGCCGCTAAGAGACGTCCCCGCGCTCCGAAGTGCCCGCTACGTTCATTCTCCGTGCTTACCCCGAGTTTGATTTTTTTAAAACTCGGGAGAGAGCTTGGAATGAACTCGTACTGTGGGACAGGGCTATTATTCTCTTTAACTTTGATGGTCCCTGGGAAGATTGTATTAGTTTGGATAAACTAATCCCACTAGGAAAACCTCAATTAGCAGCCTCACTTGGAGGGAAATGAGAAAGTAAATCATTGTTGGTTTAGTGGAGTGGTACACTGCACAGGATGGGATCATTTCCTTTCCGCCCGAAGGAACTTAATATGGTGACTGATGACCAATTAATTTTAATTGGGGTCAGATTCAGTCATCCAAATGGAAGGTGTTTCTGGATGCAGAATGATCTGTGCTCAGGAGGGTGGAGAGAGGAGAGTGGAGACCAAAATCCAGATAACGGGTGGGAACCATCAACTACTGACTGTGCGCAGTACATTGGGGGTGGGATAGCATGGGCATGATGGGCTGAACGGCTTCCTGCAGTGCCATTATTTTCTACGGCTGCAAGATTCTATGAAAACAACCTCTTACAATTGGCTGATAGGATTGGATTAGCAGCAGTCATTCAGAATTGAAACTCCGAGCATACTACACGGTAGATTATAGCCCAGTCACAGACCCTTCAGCCCATAATGGCTGTGCTGAACACAACACCAAGTTAAACTCATCTCCTCTGCCCACTTGTGATCCACTTCCCTCCATTCCCTACAGATAGAGTCATGGAATCATCGAGTCATACAGCACGGAAACAGGTCCTTCAGCCCAACTTGTTCACACCAACCAAGATGCCCCATCTAAGCCGGCTCTACTTTTTGGGAAGGCGCTGCTCATTCAATGTCTGTATTAAGATGCTGCAGATGTTCTACCAATCGGTGGTAGCCAGTGCCATCTTCTTTGCTGCAAAGTGCTGGGGCAGCAGAAGGAAGGCTGCGGTCGCCAATAGGATTAACAAACTCATCAGGAAGTCTGGCTCCGTCCTGGGGGCGGAGTTGGCTTCATGGGAGGTGGTCTTGGAGTAGAGGATGTTCCCCAAACTGCGGAGCATCCTGGACAATACAGCTCACCCCCTCCATGACACACTGGTCAACCTGAGGAGCACCTTCAGCAACAGACTGGTTCCACCAAGATGCAGCACAGAACGCCACAGGAGATCCTTCTTCCCTGTGGATATCAAATGTACAACTCCTCCCCCTTCTGTCGTGGGGTAGTCTGAGACTGACTCACCTCCCCATTCTTTGCACATCCCCAATCCTTTCCACTCATCACTTTAATTTCATGTTTCATGTATTTTGTGTTTTTATGACTGTTGGCAGATCAATTTCCCTCCTGGGATAAATAAGGTTATATCATATTGTATCGTAAGTAAGAAGCTCTTAAAAGCCACTATCGTATCTGCTTCCACCACCACCCCTGGCAGCGGGTTCTAGCACCCAGCACCCTCTGGGTAAAGAAATTGCCCTATGCATCTCTTTTAAGGGTTTCTCCTCTCACCTTAAAGCGGTGCTCTCCAATGTTGGACATTTCCACCCTGGGAGAAAGGCTCTGACTGTCTACCTTGTTTATGCCTCTAGTAATTTTATATTCTTCTATCAGGACCTCCCTCAACCTCCGGCGTTCCAGAGAAGACAATCCAAGTCTGTCTAACTTCTCCTTCTAGCTAGCGCCAGGACATAACTCTAAGTTAAACTCATCTCCTCTGTCTGCTTGTGATCCTATTCCAGGCTGCATTCTGGCACAAAGTGCTGAGTTACTTTAGCAGGTCAGGCAGCAATTCTAGAGAACATGGGTGACGTTTCAGGTCAATATCCTTCTTCTGTGTGAGTGTGGGGTGGCGGGGGAGCAGAGGGTGGAAAGAACCTTGAAGAGGTGAGGGCAAGACAAAGCCTGGGAGGTAATAGGTTGATACAGGTGAGGGGTAAATGTTGATAGACAGATGGTGGACAAAGCCAAGAGATGAAATGACGGAAGGTGCGAGACAAAAGGACTGGAGTTGTGAATTGTGAAGTTAGAGGAAGAAATGTTGGTGGAAGGGGAGGAGAAGGAGAGAGATAGCTGTGTCTAAATGGGGCACACAGGAGGGTGTCGATGGGGAAATGGGAAGGGGTGAAGGGAAGAAGGAAGAAGGAAGGGTTTTGTAGTTACCTAATACTGCAGAATTCAATGTTCACACCAATGTGTAGTAAGCTACCCAAGTGGAATTTGAGGTGTTGTTCCTTCAGTTTGCATGTGGTGTCCCTCTGGCAATGGAGGGGGTCCAGGACAGAAAGCTCAACATGGGAATGGGAAAAGGATTTAAAATGGTTGGCAACTTGGAGATCCCTGGTTCTTTTCTAGAACCATGGAGTGATAGAGCTTAGAAACAGGCTCTTCGGCCCTACTCATCTATGCCGACCAAGAAGGACATTTTCTCTAAGTACTTCTTACAATCAGCATTTACCTCCGCTCAGCTTAACCTTCCTCATCTTCATTTCCACATCTTTGTTTTGCGTCCTATTTGCCAATGTATTCCAAATCATCTTAGGTAAAACCAATGAATTATCCATTCCTTTGTAAGCTTCTGGATAGAGTCATGGAGCTGTAGCATGTATGGTATGTACGACACTTTATTTTTCACATGTTCCGAGGTGCAGTGAAATTCATTTTGGTATACAGTTCAGTACAAGTATCACTACACATAAGCACTTAGATACATATTAGATAAGCATCACAGATAGAAACATAGAAGCATAGACATAGAAAACAGGAGTAGGCCCTTCGGCCCTTCGAGCCACCACCACCATTCAATATGATCATGGCTGATCATCCAAAATCAGTACCGCGTTCTTGCTTTCTCCCCATATCCCTTGATTCCGTTAGCCCTAAGAGTTATATCTAACTCTCTCTTGAATTATTCCTGGGATGTCAGGACTGTCTTATGAAGAAAGACTGGATAGACTTGGTTTATATTCTCTAGAATTTAGGAGATTGAGAGGGAATCTTATAGAAACTTACAAAATTCTTAAGGGGTTGGACAGGCTAGATGCAGGAAGATTGCTCCCGATGTTGGGGAAGACCAGGACAAGGGGTCACAGCTTAAGGATAAGGGGGAAATCCTTTAAAACCGAGATGAGAAGAACTTTTTTCACACAGAGAGTGGTGAATCTGTGGAACTCTCTGCCACAGAGGGTAGTCGAGGCCAGTTCATTGGGTATATTTAAGAGGGAGTTAGATGTGGCCCTTGTGGCTAAAGGGATCAGAGGGTATGGAGAGAAGGCAGGTACGGGATATTGAGTTGGATGATCAGCCATGATCATATTGAATGGCGGTGCAGGCTCGAAGGGCCGAATGGCCTACTCCTGCACCTAATTTCTATGTTTCTATGTTTCTATGAATACATACGATACAAGTGTATATAGCAGTAGTACACTGAGATAGTATACAAAGTCAGAAACAGGCCCTTCAGCCCATCTTGTCCATGCCGACCCAGTCGTCATACTTGTGCTGGTCTCATTCCCTTGCGTTTCGCCCATGGCGATCTAAACCCTTCCCGTCCATACCCTTGTAGTAGGTGGCAGCTCGCTGTGCACGACTGACTCCCGGTCTGACGTAGAACATGGCTTCATTGGTCACGGAGCCCACCAAGGTCCCCCCCCCATCCCCCCACCATCCTCCCTCGAGGTCGGTGAGGGCACTATATAAACGCAAGTCTATTTTTCAGAGCTTTAAGCAATCACCGGGAACATCAAAATCTTAATCATTATGTGAAAACCTTTCAGGGCAGATGCAAATAAATAATTCAGTACTTCATGAGAAACTGCAGCTGCTTTATCAAAGCATTCCCGTGCTTCTCTCCGCATAACCCAAGGCACAAAAGGCACACGTTACACAGGGCCATCAGCATGGCCACCTTCTTGCTATTTATTTTCTTGACGGTCTTATAATATCATTACGGGTTGAACGACTAAGTACATTTTCATCTTTCTAGCGATTTGGCAGCCGGGTCGCTGAGTGACCCAAACAGCATCCTTATTTATATCCGGGATTTGCGCAAAGTGTTTCCAGATTGGCCCAGTGAAGCATAGAAGTGAAAATGTTTGCAATGTAAAAGCAGATTAAATTAGACACAACACAAACACTGCAGTTCCATTCAAGAACATTAACCGCTGTGTAAACGAAGAACCCTGCCCCAGTCACTGCTTGCACAGCGGTGCAACGGAGAGCTGCTTCACAACATCAACATGTTTAATCCTATTATTCATGTCAGATTTGGGAAGAAAGATGCAAGCGAATTCACTTAGACGAGGAGGATTATACACTGAAAGGGGTAGTTCAATACTGTTTCAGAATGTTTAATATGGTTTCAGTTTCAAATGGTAACACAGCTGGTCTGTACACCCTTAAATCATAGACACACAATGAACCGCAGATGCTGGTTAACAATAAAAGACAGAAAGTGCTGGAGTAACTCTGGGTCAGGCAGCATGATTGGAGAACATAGATAGGTGACAGTTCTACCAGCGGTAGAAGGTTGTCAGCAGCTGTTGGGGCAGATCAGTCTTTTTCAATGTTCTCAGGAAGAACAGCCTTCTTGACCAGCGCAGCGGTGTTGGTGGACCAAGTAAGGTCCTCAGAAATGTGTGTGCCCAGAAACCTAAATCTGGACACTCTCTCCACACTGTCCCCGTTGATAGAGATTGGGGCGTATTCCCCATTATGTGTCCTCCTGAAGTCGATAATCAGCTCCTTGGTCCTGGAGGTGGCCTTTAACCATGCTTTTCAGTGGGTTCCCTGGACATGTTATAATCTATTTCCCACATTTAGCTACTTCACTAATGGGCCTGTCAACTTGTTCGGCGACTGCCGGCACCCGTCATAGGTCAGCGGCGACTAGATAGACGCTACGACTCTTTGGGCGACTGAGGAGACTACTCACGACCATACAGGTGACACCCTGGCGACATGTCTTGGGGTGAAGCCTGTATGGTCGTGAGTAGTCACCCAAAGAGTCGTACCTTGTTCTGGTCGCTGCTGGATTTTCAACACGTTGAACATTTTCGGCGACCTGCAATGACATATGACGGGCAAGCCGCTGAAAATGTCGCGTAAGTGGGACAGGCCCCTAAGAATCACACCTAGCAAACCAACATGTGTCTGTCAGGGCTACAAACGTAACGAGTTAACCGTCGAAGTGCAGAAGGTGCTGTCGGATTCCGCAGGGCTTGCTGTTGTAGCCTTCTCTGCGCTAATATACAGGAGTCATTGAGATGGCCACAGACTTCAGTTGTATATGAGCAACCCTGCCACTGTAACTGGAGGCTTTCTCAGTGTGTCAGATGCTGGTGACCTTTCCAATGCATTCTACATCAAATGACTGCTTCCCAATCCATCTGGTGGTAAAAGAATAATTCTAAGGCACGGAGTCAAGTGTCAAGAGTGTTTACTTGTCATATCTATAAACTAAACTAAACTAAACTATGTACTGGCAACGGAACAAGGACATGCTTACTTGCAGCAGCTTAACATGCCTATTAATACAATAACACAAATAAGTATATAATGTTCAATAAGATAATAACAATCAGTAATACCAGGGATCCATAATATTGCATAATCGGTCAAAAGTGCAAACAAAGACACAGTCCTCAGAAGACCATGGTTGCTGAGGTTAGTGTCGTGCGGTGTTCAAAAGACTGATAGAGGCTGAGAAGAAGCTGTTCTTGAACTTGGAGGTCACGGTTTGCAGACTCCTGTACTTTCTTCACGATGGTAGTGGTGAGATGAGAGCGTGGCCAGGGCGGTGTGGGTCTTTGATGGTGTTCGCTGCCTTTTTTTAAGACAGCACCACCTGTAGATCCCTTTGATGGTGGAGAGGTCAGCAGCTGCATGGGGGTCTGGGACATGAGACATGATATGTGTAACACTCTCTGGAATACGATCCCTGAAGATAGATATTCCTAAATTCCAAGTCTGTTCTGTTCGAAAGAATTGAAATTAATAATAGACCCAGACAAACCATTAGCCGGGGCATTAAGATATATGCAGAGACAGGAAGAACTGCAGATGCTACAATCTTGCATAAAACACAAAGTGGTGGAGTAACTCAGGAGGGTAATTTCCTGCATTCTAATGCTCCTGACGTGGCCTTCACTTCGGCATGACCAAATGTAGACTAGGCGACCGTTTTGCCGAATCCTTGCAATCAGTCCACCAAGACCTGCAGCATCTCCCGGTTGACAACCATTTCAACTCCCCTTCTCTTCTCATTCCCACACTGACCTTTCTGTCCTGGGCCTCCTCCATTACCAGAGTGATGCCGCATACAAACTGGAGGAACAACACCTCATATTCCACTTGGATAGCTCACAACCCAATGGCATGTACATTGAATTCCCCAATTTTAGTAAAACATTCCCCTCCCTCCCTCCCCCTTTCTTTGTGTGATACTTTGCTCCCCATCCCAGCGTGCACTCAGGTTTCCCACGATCCTGCCCCTCTTCCTCCACCCCATCTCCTTCCACCTACACCCCTTCTTACAGCTTTACATTTCACTCCTCTCCTCTCTGTATCAGACACTCTCCTTCTCTTCTTTGGCATCTGTCCACCCATCTGCCATAACGGGGTTCACGAGGTTAATTTCCGGGATGGCGGGACTGTCATATTTTCGATAGAATGGAGCGGCTGGGCTTGTCTACTCCAGAATTTAGAAGGTTGAAAGGGGATCTTATTGAACCATATAAGATTATTAAGGAATTGGACATGCTAGAGGCAGGAAACATGTCCCTGATGTTGGGGGAGTCCAGAACCAGGGGCCGCTGTTTAAGAATAAGGAGTAAGCCATTTAGAACAGAGATGAGGAAAAAAAAATTTACCCAGAGAGTTGTGAATCTGTGAAATTCTCTGCCTCAGAAGGCGGTGGAGGTCAATTCACTGGATGCTTTCAAGAGAGAGTTAGATAGTGCTCTTAAAGATAACGGTCAGGGGATATGGGGAGAAGGCTGGAACGGGGTACTGATTGGGGATGATCAGCCATGATCACATTGAATGGCGGTGCTGGCTTGAAGGGCCGAATGGCCTACTCCTGCACCTATTGTCTATTGTCTACGGAGTGAAGGAAATAGGCAACGTTGCGGCCCGCAACGTTGCCTATTTCCTTCGCTCCATAGATGCTGCCGCACCCGCTGAGTTTCTCCAGCATTTTTGTCTACCTTCGATTTTCCAGCATCTGCAGTTCCTTCTTGAACACATGATCACAGTGAATAGCGGTGCTGGCTCGAAGGGCCGAATGGCCTACTCCTGCACCTATTGTCTATTGTCTATAAACCACCCCTCTCACCTGTATCCACCTATCACTTGCCAGACTTTGTCCCGTCCCCCATTTCTTTTCCAGCTTTCTCCCCCCCCCCCCCCGCTCCCCACTCCAGTCAATCTGAAGAAGAATCCCGACCCGAAACATCGTCATACATTCCTTGTACAGATGCTACCTGACCTGCTGAGTGACTCCAGCACTTTGTGCTTCACATCATATATAAGAACAGGGAGTTCATGGCACAATATTATAGAAGTTCACAGCAGGAATATGGTGCTGTTCCGGTTACCACTCTATAGAGAGGAAATGACTGCAATGGAGATAGTGTAGAGCAGGTTCATCAGTACATTGGCTGGAGTGGAGTTATGTATCCTTCTGCCACCGCCCTCATGAGTTGGCTTAACACGCTAGGGACAATCTTTACATTTACACCAAGCCAATTAGCCTACAAACCTGTATGTCTTTGGACTGTGGGAGGAAGCCGGAGCCTCTCAGAGAAACCCACGCAGGTCACGGGGAGAACGTACAAACTCTGTACAAACAAACACCCATAGTCAGGATCGAACCCGGGTCTCTGGCGCTGTAAGGCAGCAACTCTACCATTACACCACCGTGCCGGCCTTATTGGACAAAGCTTTTCACTGCACATCAGTACACGTGACAATAATAAACCTAAACCTAAACCCTCTGTGCCAACAGGAACATTTCCATATAACTATCAGACTAGAAGCCATTTGGAAGATGAGCAAAAACCCCCACTGAGTATGGATGCATTGTGCCCGATGGCATGATTTACATCCTAACTCTCAAATCAATGCAATCGATTTATGACCTTCCTTGCCTTTGCTTACAGAAATATTTACAACGCTCTTAGCTCGCTATGACATGTTTATTTACATGTGGTCACTGAGGTATGAAAGAAGTCTTTGCAAAATTCATCAAACATTCCAAAAGTCAAAGTTGCCTTTTGGTTGACTGCGGAGAGGCACTGTCAGATGCTGCCCCTGCTATGCTTTAGTCTTGCGTTAATGATTTGCTCTTCTAAGTCAGATCAACAAACAGAAACATCGCCCTTTTGTCCTTTTGCTCTTGTTCCCAATCAAAGACAGAAGCCCGTGGTGCCCAGCGGTCAGTATTTAGTTTTCTATTTCGTTTAGTCTAGAGATACATCGCAGAAACAGGCCTTCGACCCACCCATTCCGCACCGACCTGCGATCCCTGCACATTGACACTATCCTACACACATTAGGGACAATTTACATTTTATACCAAGCCAATTAACCTGCAAACCTGTACATCTTTGGAGTGTGGAAGGAAACCAAAGATCTGGGAGAAAACCCACGGGGAGAACGTACAAAGTCCGTGCAGGCAACACCTGTCGTCAGGATCAAACCCGGGTCCCTGGCACTATAAGCGCTGTAAGGCAGCAACTCTACCGCTGTGCCATCGTGCCGCAGATGTCCAACCCCAGCTGCAGCTGGCCATAAAGGCCTGTTGTAGCCGTCACATCTCTCCGGTCATCCAGCGAAGTGCCATCCTCCTTGTCCGGCTATCTTCAACCATAGTGTCCGAGGAGGAGCCTCCCACATCCAAACTTGAAGGTTTGGAAGGTGAGACCGTTCTTCCTGCCATCTCTTGCCCGGTGCCTGCTGCCAACGTTGATATGATGCATTGGAGCAAGTGTGAGGGTCCGTGTGGTCGGGCCCACTGACCACACCACCATTATCCACGGCTCAAGTGAGTGCAGGTTCAGTAACTCCATGTAGGTCCTGGTTTACACCGAAGATAGACACAAAATGCTGGAGTAACTCAGCCGGATAGGCAGCATCTCTGGAGAGAAGGAATGGGTGATGTTTCGGGTCGAATCCCTTCTTCAGACTGATGTCAGGGGAGTGGGAGGTACATAGATAAGGAAGTGTGTGGATATGCAAGGGAAGGTGTGAAAACAGGACAAAGGAAATGGAGATCAAGGGAAATGTAGAATAGATCATTGTTAGTTAGGAGAAGGTGACAACAAAGTAAACAGAGATTAAATGCAGTCGGAGACACTAAGACTGGTCGGAGAACTGGGAATCGATATGATTTGACTGGATAGCACGCAAACAAAAGCTTTTCACTGTATCTCACTAGTGATAATAATATACCAATACCAATAGCAATTCTATTGGCCATTTTTAAAAGAAAGGTTTTGTCTGGCTATTAAAATCACTTTTTACCTTCTTTTTACTTTCTATCTTTCAAAAGGAAATGAGGAGGAATTTCTTTCGCTTTTCACTGCACCTCAGTACACATGGCTATAAACTAAATTAAACTAAACTAAACTAAACTAAAGATAGACAAAAAAGCTGGAGAAACTCAGCGGGTGAGGCAGGTTCAATGCAGCAAAGGAATTCCTTCGCTCCATAGATGCTGCCTCACCCGTTGAGTTTCTCCAGCTTTTTTGTCTACCTTCAATTTTTCCAGCATCTGCAGTTCTTTCTTAAACTAAACTAAACTAGTATCTGTTTCTGCCCAGCTCGTTAAATATTACTACCCAAACAGTGGGCATCATCAAGACTTGGTTTGGAAGAGTTAGTTTAATGGTGTGAGATTAAATTTAACTCTGAGTTCAGCCAAAAGCCTGGTTAATGACTGAATCATCTGCAATTAATATGTCTGTTTTGCTTTGTTCAGGTAGATAACCTTGCCACACTGCCAATCCTGATGGGATCATTAACACTCTGTGCTTAAAAGAAATGAAAGAATTGAAATAAAAAAGCATGTTAACACTGATTTTAATTGCTTTGATTTTACATTAGATCTCTCTACGATGGATTATCCATTCCTACTGTGTTGAGAAGGATAAGTATGTTCCTTGTTATTTTATATTCTCCTCAGAAGAACCTACATCCCATGCTGTTTACAATCAAAATCCCCCGCTCAGCTATTTAAGCCGAATCTTTTCATTAGTTTAACCTATGCCCTGGGAGTTTTAAATTAATATATTAAATATGCAAAAATAATATGTTTATTGCAATTGGACTTATAGCTACTGTGTGTTAAAAATAGCTTGTAAAATGAAACCAATCCCTTTTAGTTCATTTTTAAAAAGACACAATGTGCTGGAGTATCTCAACGGTTCAGCCAGCATCTTTGGAGAACATGGGTAGGTGACGTTTTGGGTTGGGACCCTAATTTCAGTCTGAAGAAGGGTCCCGACCCAAAACGTAACCCATCCATGTTCTCCAAAGATGCTGAAGATAGACACAAAATGCTGGAGTAACTCAACGGGCAGGCAGCATCTCTGGAGAGAAGATAGACACAAAATGCTGGAGTAACTCAACGGGCAGGCAGCATCTCTAGAGAGAAGATAGACACAAAATGCTGGAGTAACTCAACGGGCAGGCAGCATCTCTGGGGAAAAGCGATAGGTGCTATTTTGGATCAAGACACCTTTTCAGACCCAAAACGTCACCTATTCCTTTTCTCCAGAGATGCTGTCTGACCTGTTGAGGTACTTTTGTGCCTATCTTCGGTGTAAACCAGCATCTGCAATTCCTTCCTGTACTTTTTCCAAAGATGCCGCCTGTCTTAAGAAGGGTCCCAACCAGAATCATTACCTGTCGATGTTCTCCAGAGATGCTGCCTGACCTGCTAAGTTACTCCAGCACAGTTTGTGTTGTTTTTTTAATCCAACATAGGAAGTTCCTTGTTCCTGCATTCTCCCTTTCAGTTTATAGCACAGACTAATAAAACGACAGGAGGAGATGGATTCACGTGCAGCTAAGCGGTGTATTATTTTTGATTTGTCATTTTTCTTTTGAACAAAATGCTGACCAAAGCACAACCTCTTTATAAAGCGAACCTCAGACAGCTGTGGAGTAACACACATGCTGCACAGCTTTGATGCAGAGTTGAAGCACAAGGGCTCACAGAAGCACTTTCAAGGCACTCTCGGAAGCTTTTGTTTTAGTTATGGCAGCACATCTTGAAATAGGCGTTGTGAAAAATGCACGGGACCTTGATGCAGCACTGGAATGTGACAGTTGCTTGGTGCAGGCGCCACGATGAAGCCGTACAGCTGCAAGCATGCATTCTTTAACGTCACCATGCCGTTCTGGGGCATGCAGAGGACAAACAAGCTGGTGGCTGCGGAGTCATATCCGCCATGCCAATGTAAGAGCCACGACATTTAGCCCAGTTTGGACAGCTTACAAATTGGACGAACAGCACCTGATATTTCATTTGGGCAGCTTACACCCCAGTGGTATGAACATTGACTTCTCTAACTTCAAGTAACCCTTGCTTTCCCTCTCTCTCCATCCCTCTCCTTCCCAGTTCTCCGATCCGTCTTACTGTCTCCGACTACATTTTATCTCTGTTTAAGAACTGCAGATGCTGGTAAAATGGAAGGTAGACACAAAATGCTGGAGAAACTCAGCTGGTGAGGCAGCATCTATGGAGAGAAGGAATTGGCGATGTTTCGGATCTCGACCCGAAACGTCGCCAATTCCTTCTCTCCATAGATGCTGCCTCACCTGCTGAGTTTCTCCAGCATTTTGTGTCTACCTTACATTTTATCTCTGTTTGCTTTGTTCTTACCTTCTCCCAGCTAACCATTTGCCCTGTTTTCACACCTTTACACTTCCTTATCTATCTATCTCCCTCCCCCCTGACATCAGTCTGAAGAAGGGTCTCGACCTGAAACGTCACCCATTCCTTCTCTCCAGAGATGATGCCTGTCCCGCTGTGTTACTCCAGCTTTTTGCGTCTGTCTTTTGTTGAAACCAGCACCTGCAGTTCCTTCATTTGCAATGACCAAGGCCAGCTCACTGCAACACACCGCAAACAGTCACAGCAACAGCTCCAAACATGCACCGCACCATGCATGGTTAAATCAAGTCCCACCTTGCTTCACAGAAGCATTGCCAAATAGTATAGCACAGTGGGTGGAGATGCTGCCTTACAGCGTCAGCGACCCAGGTTCGATCCTGACCTCGGGTGCTATCTGTGCGGAGTCTGCGCTTTCTCCCGCGTGGGTTACCTCCAGGTGCTCCGGTTTCCTCCCACATCCCCAAAATGTGTGGGTTTGTAGGTTAATTGGCCTCTGTAAATTACCCCTAGTGTGTAGGGAGTGGATGAGAGAGTGGGATAATAAAGAACTAGTGTGAACGGGTGATAAAATGATTCAGTGTCCCTATATATAAAACTAAAGCTTAACTCAGCCTGAAGAAGGGTCCCAACCAGAAAGTCGTCGGTCAATATCCTGCATAGATACTGCCTGACCCCCTGAGTTCCTCCAATGCTTTATGTTTTGATTAAAATCAGTTATCAGTTCGGGAGACTAAAGCTAGAGAGTGCAGGCACTTTGGTGGAATGTAGGACTGGAGGACATAGTGGAGATAGGGAGCGATGAGACTGAGTGGGCAGATTGAAGAGGAGAGGGAAGTCATACATGAAGCTTGGACAAGAGGCTTGAAGCTTGGGGGCAGCACGGTGGCATAGTGGTAGAGTTGCTGCCATACAGCGCCAGAGACCCGAGTTCAATCCTGACTACGGGCGCTGTCTGTATGGAGTTTGCACGCTCTCCCCGTGACCTGCGTGGGTTTTCTCCGAGATCTTTGGTTTCATCCCACACTCCAAAGATGTACGGGATTGTAAGCTAATCGGCTTGGTATAAATATAAAATATCATCCCTAGTGTGTGTTGGATGGTGCTAGTGTGCGGGGATCGCTGGTCGGTGCGGACTCGGTGGGCCGAAGGGCCTGTTTCCGTGCTGTATCTCTAAACTAAACTGAATATAACTAAGCAAGCAGCACGCTTCTGGAAATGTCAATCCAGTTGTTTCTCCCAGCATTTCTAGATTGAGAGTAAATGTGGTGGAAATCATAATCCTCCCTCTATGAACAATGAAAGGAAAACTCGAGAATGTCAGGGCTTCATATTAAAACATCCAAGCCAGGGATAAAAAGGAGTTAAAATGTGATCAAAAACACCTGTGTATCATAAATATGAGGTCAAGGCTTGAAAATATTGGAAGCTTTGTGAACAATGAAAAGGTGTTCTTAGCTAAACTGAAGTATGCATGCTCCTACTTTAGTTTCTCATGTTCAACTGCAGCTCTGCCTTCAATACCATGATCCCATCTCCAATCTCCGGGTCCCAGGAATCAGCTCCCCCTTCTGCCACTGGATCCTCGACTTTCTGACCCTCAGACCTCGGTCAGTGAGGATGGGTGACAACGCCTCCTCCACAATAATGCTCAACGCCGTTGCCGCACAAAGATGGTTTCTCAGTCCCCTAGTACACTTCCTGTGCCCTCATGACTGTGTGGCCAAACACGGTTCTAATTCCATCTACAGGTTTGCAGATGACATCACTGTGGTGGGCTGAATCACGAACAATGAAGAGACGGAACACTGGAAGGAGATAGAAAACTTGGTAGCATGGTGCCAGGTCAACAACCTCTCCCTCATATGTCAGCAAGACGAAGGAGCTAGCTATTGACTTCAAGAAGCTTAGCGGAGTACATGCCCCAATCAGCATCAATGGTGACGATGTGAAAATGGTTGTGAGCTTCAAGTTCCTTGCCATTAATATGACCAATGATCTGCTGCGGACCAACCACATTGATGTGATAGCCAAGAAGGCACAACAGTGCCTCTACTTCCTGAGGAGACTGAGGGAATCCAGCATGTCTCCGGTGACTCAGGAAGGCCTGTCCCACTATACGAGTTTACCCAAGAGCTCTCTCGAGTAAAAAAAAAAAAAAAAACTCGTGGTAAGCACGTAGAATGTACGTAGCGGGTACGTCGGAGCTCGGGACGTCTCTTAGCGGCTCGTAACGCTAATGGCAGGTACTCGGGAAACGCGGTAAGCTCGTGAAGTTTTTTCAACAGTGTGAAAAATGTCCACGAGAGCCCCGAGTACCTACGAACGGCTATTACCGTAATTCTCCGAGTTCGAATCAGGGGAAACTTGGGAGAACCCTTGAATTACCTCGTACAGTGGGACAGGCCCTTTACAGACTTCGACAGATGCACCATAAAAAGCATACTGTCGGGTTGCATCACATCTTGGGTTGAGAACTGTGCTGATCTGTTTGGACAGCATGCAAAACAAAGCTTTTCACTGTACCTCGCTACGTGGCAATAACAGCAATGCATTGAATTAGATAACTCAGCCTTGCGCATCCTTTGTGGGAAGGAACTGCCGATGCTGGTTTATATCGAAGATAGACACAAAATCCTGGAGTAACTCAGCGGGACAGGCAGCATCTCTGGAGAGAAGGAATGGATGACGTTTCAGGTCGACACCCTTCTCCAGACTGTCTCGACCCGAAACGTCACCCATTCCTTCTCTCCAGAGATGCTGCCTGTCTCGCTGAGTTACTCCAGCATTTTGTGTCTACCTTGCACATCTTGTGATCTTCATTCCTCTATCAAAGGCGATGTGACATTATATCAACAAACCTGATGAGCACCCATCTATAAAAACAAAGTTGCGTTACTGTGAAAGAAATGTTCCTGTTGCTGTATCAACATCACTTTCTAGGATATTGGAGGATAATCTGTAAATTAAACTAATGAATCATTTCTTAAATAGAACCACTTACATAGAGATAGACATATGTTTCGTTCTGAGCGTCTGGTTCACAGTCAAAAACAAACCGTTTCTATTCAGAGAGAGAAACTTTCAGAAATATTTTCCCTGATTTACGCAGAAAGCAATGTTTTATAAACTTTGGGGAGGATGCACACCCAATTTTACACGCGTCTGGTAGAGTCAAGAGTATATTATTCTCACAGGTCCTGACAACAATTAGTAAGATATTCCAGAGAAGGGTCATGACCTGCAACGTCACCTATCCATGTTCTCCAGAGATTTTGATTTTGATTTGATTTTGATTCAATTTATTGTCATTGCACTTTTCAGTGCAACGAAATGGTTTAGCCTGCAGTCATAACATAGAATAAATAACAAAAACACACACTCAACACATTTTAACATCCACCACAGTGAGTCCACCAGGCACCTCCTCACTGTGATGGAAGGCAAAAAGTCCCAAAGTCCATGTCTCTTCCCTCCTTGCTCTCCCTCTGCGCTGAGGCGATCCAGGCCTCCGATGTTGTGGCCCCGCCGGGTGATGGTAAGTAAGTCCCGCGGCTGAATCCGAACGGGCCGGTTCAAACTCCGCGGCCCAGGGCGGTCGAAGCTGCCGAAGCTGCCGCCCTCCAGTCCAGCGGACGCAGCTGTTGTTGCGGGAGCTACGGAAAAACAGGTCACCAACCTGTGACCTGCGAGCTCCCGACGATGTCGTCCACTGGCCCTCGCCGAGCCTCCGAGGCTCCGAACTTGGGTCGGAAGTCGGGTCGCAACGCCACCACAGCCCCGAAGTCGGCCAGCCCCGCGCTGGCAAGTCCCGGCTGGCTCTGCCTCCCGAGCCCCGAGGTCGGTCCCAGTTGGAGGCCGCCAGCTCCGCGATAGGCCTCAGCGCAGACGGAGACGGAGACGGGGGATACGGCAAGAAAGGTCGCATTCCCCCCCGAAGGAAGAGCCAAAAAACATGCTTCTCCCACCCCCCCACACATACACAACTAAAATAAACCAAAACAAACCGCAACAACGGGACAAAAGAAAACAAAAAAGAAAAGACAAACGGACTGCAGGCGAGCAGCAGCTGCAAGGCAGCGCCGCCACTTCCGGAAAATGCTGCCTGATCCGCTGAGTTCCTCCAGCACTTTGTGTTCATCATCTATTAAGGGGCAGAGTTACTGTAACTACACTAACAACCATAGTAATAATAAAAAAACAACCTTTTTTATTATTTTTAGTACGTTGAGTGTGTAGTCAGGGGGCCTAATCTTTTTATGTGTGGGGGGTGGTGGGGGGGAAGGGGGAAACTGCTTTTCGAGTCCCTACCTGGTCGGAGGGGTTGCCTTCCTCCGAGCAGCGCCTTCGACCTGTCCTTGCGGCCTACCAGCGGGTCCTGGAGCGACGTTTCCCTGAGGGGACCTGGCCAGAACATCGGCTTTGGCGGCGGCACAGAACATCGGCTTTGGCGGCGGTGCAGCGCTGGAGCGCTGTCGTGGAGCAGGCGATGCCTTTCCTGGGTCGCCGCGCTGGAACTCCAGTATGCTGGGACCGCCGATGAGAACATCGTGGAGCAGCGGTTCTGTGGAGCGGCCAGCTGCGATGCTGAACGGTACATTCCGGAGCCTTGGATTAGGTATGTTACAAAACTTACCTTCAGTCGCGCTGTAATTCTGCCACTGGCCGTGTGCGTGATTTTGGCGCCTTTAAGGGGGGGGGGCGGGGTTAAAACGTGGTTTCTCCTCCCTTGTCCTGAATTATATTTTGTTGGAGTACAAGCGTTGGCTGACAAATCGTTCATAGCGGCGTTTTGTGAATTTTTAATTTTTATTAAATCGTCAATGTCAGCGCTGGAGTAATTTTAAAAGCAGCTCCTGAAGCGTCAACGCCAACAACGGGGACGGATTTCACACACGGGACAGGTAAACGAAAGTGGTTTCTTTAAATGTATAAAAGTGCTTCTTAAGAAGCCTTTAATTCACATTTTTTCATGCGACACGGTGATTTTATTCCCCGAACTAACGGCAGTATTTTTCATGCCAATACGGGGTTAAATTCACCGCAAATGAACGTTCCAAAAGATCACGTTCCAGAAATCCTCACTCACAAGATGATTTAAATGCCCATTAATTTACAGGTATTAAACATTCAATTCCTTCCATTTGGCCTGTAAATTCATGAAAATGAGATTTAAAAATTCTGTTATATTGTGAATTATTGTGTGAATGTTATTTGGACACTTAGGCTATTTAAAAATGTTAATCTATTCTTAAGAAATTGATAGATGTTTAGATCTAGTAATTAAATTTTGTAATTAGCTACAATTAGGTAACTAACTAATTATATGCTTTACTTTCATGTCTTCTAAGTAAGATTGTTTCATATTTGTTTCAGAATGCTTCAATCTATAATAACTGAAAATTTATTTCAGTTATCTTAATTTTTAAGAAAGTTATGGGCTTTTAACTGTCCTCGATCACAGCTTTTGTGTTAAGTCAATGGAAAAGCAATAGGAAACAAGATGCTAATTTCCGAGTATGAAAATGGCCAAAACTTCTTTAATACTGAAGATATGAAAGTGAATTAGGTGTCAAATTAAACTTCTTTTTATGCTTTATCTGATGGGATAAATTGCAGACTTTATTTTTAAAATCTCAAAATTTTGTAACATTGCTACTGGGATCTCTTGCTGAGATTGCCAGTGTGTGGAGCTCCGTCCGGCGCGGTCTGTTGGCTTGGAAGCCGCGGTCTTCGGTGGGAAGGTGGTCGTTCCTGGTACCCCAAGCCGCTGGGGGTTCTCCCGATGCCGGAGTACCATCACCCGGCGAGAACATCGGGCGCCGTGGCGGCGACTGTGGAGGCCTCAGTGGGCCCGACTCTGGGTGGACAAGAGGATGGGGACTGGACTTTGTGCCTTGTGGTGGGATGTTTTGGTGTTGAACTTATTTTTAATACTATGTTGTATTTTATTAGTGTGCTGCAAGGACATCTGAATTTCCCCTGAATAAGGGGATTAATAAAGTCCAATTCAATTCAATTCAATTCAATATGTTGCAACTGCAACAATCTTGTTACGCCAACACTGTGTTCATTGTTTCATAGACATCACCTTGAAATGTGGCTGACTGACTCAAAATATCACCTATCCATGTTCCCCAGACACGCAGCTTGACCTGCTGAGTTACTTCAGCACTTAGCGTCAGTTTCTGACTGATTTTGTTGATGGATTTTGTGGTCAGCCGTGCTTTGAAACGACCTCAATAAAAAGATTTCCCCTATCCCAGTAACTACCTCAATAGAGCACAGCTTCGGGGGGGGGGGGGGGCGGGGGGGAGGAAAAATTACAGATTTTAAATAAATATTTACATTAAAAAAATATATCAGCAGAGTCTTGGAGACATACAGTCTGTAACCAGGCCCTTCGGCCCAACTTTTCCACTCCGTCCAACATGCCCCATCTGCACTAGTCCCACATGCCTGCTTTTTGATCCCAAATCCCTCTCAACCCAGTCTATTATGATATTATGCCAATATACAGATCATAGAACAATGCAGCACAGACAGGAACAGACCCTGGTGCTGTTAAACTAATGTCCTCAGCCTGTATGTGATCCATATCTCTCCATTCCCTGAATGTCCACGTGTGTATCTAAAAGCCTCTTTAAAGCCAGCATCCTACCTACTTTCACCAGCACCCTCGGCATAAACCCCCCTGACCCCCAAACATCTCATTTAAACTTTGCCCCATTCACCTTAAAGCTATGCCCTCAAGTCTTTGACATTTCCAGCTTGGGAAAAAGGTCCTGACTCTCTATCCCATCTATGCCTCTCGGAATATTATATACTTCAATCAGATCTCCCCTCAACCTCCGATGTTCCAGAGAAAGCAATCCAAGTTTGTCCGAACTCTTTTTATAGCGAATAACCTCTAATCCTGACGCATTCTGGTAAATCTCCTGTGCCTTCTCCAAAGCTTCCCCATCCTTCCTGTAATGGAGAGACCAGAACTGTACACAATACTCTAAACGTGGCCTCACCAAAGTTTTGTGAAGCTCTTATACTAAAGGGCCTGTCCCACTTTCACGACCTAATTCACAACCTTTTTTACTCGTGGACATTTTTCATCAGGATAAAAAACGCCCCGACCTACTTGATGCCACGAGTACCTACGACTAGCATCACGGCCCACTACGACCTACCTACGACCTCCTACGACCTGCTACGACCTCGTGACGACCATGCTGCGAGTATGAGTCAAGGGCAAACTCGGCAGAGGTCGTGAATTAGGTCGTGAAAGTGGGACAGGCCCTTAAATGCCCAACTGATGAAGGCAAGCGTACCATCTGACTTCTTTACAACTGTCTCTGCACCTGTGTGTAAGTTTAGTTTCAGTTTCCCGTGTACAGAGGGGTTGTTCAGCTGCTTTAATAACTTAGAAAGCCCGCGAAGACTCAGACATATTTCATTCAGTGTGAGCCATTTCTAAGATATGTTATAACGAGACCAGTGTGTGATTAGTTGATCCGGGGACTTCCCCTTGGAGCGTGTGGGAGGGTAACATGGAATGTTTAAGAAGGAACTGCAGATGCTGGAAAATTGAAGGTCGACAAAAATGCTGGAGAAACTCAGCGGGCGAGGCAGCATCTATGGAGCGAAGGAAATAGGCAACGTTTCGGGTTGAAATCCTCCTTCAGACTGACGGAAGCCGTGTTTTAGCGTGTGAGTGTGCAGATTCCAGATGCTGCTGTCGGTTTCGCAGTGAATCACACGCAACATAGACAGCATCGACACCTGGGCTACCGCCACATCACAGCCGATGTTGTGGAGCTATCGTTTTCGTTGGAGCCAGTCAGATAATTGCTCAGTATCTTTCGCAGCGAGAGGGAGGTCCAAAGACGTACAGGTTTGTAGGTTAATTGACTTGGAGTAAAGAATTGTCCCTAGTGTGTGCAGGATAGTGTAAATATATGGGGATCGCTGGTCGGCGCGGACTCGGTGGGCCAAAGGGCCTGTTTCCTCGCTGTATCTCTAACAAAACTAACACAACTAAGTGGTCTGTAAATCAAACCCTAGTCATCTGCCTTCATTCTCTGTACACCGCATCCAAAATTAACTTGTGTAGAAAGCTACTGCAGATGCTGGTTTATACTGAAGAAAGGCACAAAGTGCTGGAGCAATTCACTGGGACAGGCAGCATCTCTGGAGTGAAGGAATGGGTGACGTTTCGGGACGAGGCCCTTCTTTAGTTCAACACTAGGCATAATTTACAGCAACCAATTAATCTGCAAACCCGCATGCCTTTGGGATGTGGGAGGAACCCCATGCGGTCACAGGGAGAACATGCAAACTCCATACAGACAGTAGCCGAGGTCAGGATCGAACCAGGATCTCTGGCGCTGTGAGACAGCGGCTCTAACGCTACACCACGGTGCCGCCCTTGAATACTGTCACAACGTCTTCCAACTATAAGATACGGATGCTGCACTAGGATTATGATTCAAGTTTTAAATTTCATTTTACTTTGCCAAAGGCTTAAAAATTCTGTTCCCAGATTGTTTTTGATTTGTTGTGTCTGGGAATCATTCTGCTGAGAAGCTGTTTTAGTCTTTGTTGAGGTGGCATTCATGCTCTTGTTTGCATGGTGTAAGGATAGTCCGTTTATATAGTGCCTTTAAGATTCTAAGCTAGACAAAGTGCTCCTCAAATCTTCACAGCGGTTCCATGAAGCACCAAACCACATCAGAAAACTCCTCGGAAACAAGTCACAAAAAGGTTCAGTTGCGAATCAGGCCCTTCAGCCCAATACGTCCATGCTAACTAAAATATCTGTCCTGCTAGTCCCAGTGGCTTGCTTGTGGCCTATATCCCACTTTATCCATTTGCCTATCAATGTGTCTTTTAAGTATTGTAATTGTACCATCCCCTCCAGCTTCCATTGGCTGCTTGTTCCATGCACCCAACCCCCTCTGTGTGAAAATAGTTCCTCTCCAGTCCTCTTTAAATCTTCTCCCTCCCACCTTTTACCCATGACCATTAGTTTTAGACTCCCCTGCCCAGGAATAAAGATTGTGACCATCTATCCTAACTGCCCCTGTCATGGTTTTATATACCCCTATAAGGTTAGTAAGGGTGCCAGGGGTTATGCAGAGAAGGCAGGAGAATGGGGTTGAGAGGGAAAGATAGATCAGCCTTTGAATGGCAGAGCAGACTTGATGGGCCGAATGGTCTAATTCTGCTGCTATAACTTATGAAGGTCACCCATCAGACAGACCCCGGCTTTCCAAGGAAAATAGCCCCAGACAATCCTGCTTCTCCGAACAACTCAGGCCATACACGCTGGTAACATCCTCCTGAATCTTCTCTGCATCCTTTCCAGTTTAATGGCACCCATGAAACATGAGATAGCGCTGAACGGCGGTGAAGGACTCCAGCAGCATCGCCTGGCCAGGCCGATCCCTGCAACTGCAACCCAGTGCTGCCACCAGGACTTGAAGGATGGAAGGTGGTTCCGGAAACATGGTGACTCTTGTGCACTGATTCACTACTCTTAAATTCTTGTACTTGACCATGATTGTGCTTGTGCATTGTAAGATTTTACTAGATTGTTAGCAAAAAAAGAATTTCACTGTACCTAGGTACACGTGACAATTAAGTACCATTGAATGCTTCCTGCAGCCCAGTAAATGGAGGATTTAGGGGAGGGCACCAGTAAATGGGAATTAGGGGAGGGCACCAGTAAATGGGGGATTTAGGGGAGGGCACCAGTAAATGGGAATTAGGGGAGGGCACCAGTAAATGGGATTTAGGGGAGGGCACCAGTAAATGGGGGATTTAGGGGAGGGCACCAGTAAATGGGAATTAGGGGAGGGCACCAGTAAATGGGAATTAGGGGAGGGCACCAGTAAATGGGATTTAGGGGAGGGCACCAGTAAATGTTGTGTTAGATCTACACCCCTCTCCACTTCCTCCGTTACCCTCTCGACCTCCCCATCACTCTCCCCTCGCCCTCTTCACCCTCCCCGGTCCTCCCTCCCTCTCCTCTCACTCACTCTCCCCGTCTCTCCCACCCTCCCCCTTCTCTCTATCTCTCTCTCTCTCTCTCTCTCTGCAATGACCATGTTACAGCAGAACTACCTTTATGCACACCCGCATTAAGACTCAACCAATATATCTCCTGTACAATTAGACCACATAAGAACATTGCAAAATAGGAAACATTTTAAATTCTAATATTTAAAATGGATTCATAGCACGTATCTATTTTAACATTCACCTACCTTTTTACTTTTAATACAAGTAGCACTGCCCAAAGAAAAAGCTCATCAAATTCCACTTGCAACTTTTCTAGAGAATAAAACTGGTCCACCTCAATTCCATGTTCTTTGTGGCAAGTTGCAAACTGAGGCCAGTGATCACTTACGTAACAAATTGTTCTCCTGATCATCTGGCCAATGTAGGAGTCTTGTTGGTTGCAGAAAAATTTAGACAGACAATAGATAATAGACAATAGGTGCAGGAGTAGGCCATTTGGCCCTTCGAGGCAGCACCGCTATTCACTGTGATCATGTGTTCAAGAAGGAACTGCAGATGCTGGAAAATCGAAGGTAGACAAAAATGCTGGAGAAACTCAGCGGGTGCGGCAGCATCTATGGAGCGATGGAAATAGGCAACGTTTCGGGCCGCAACGTTGCCTATTTCCTTCACTCCATAGATGCTGCCACACCGGCTGAGTTTCTCCAGCATTTTTGTCTACTGTGATCATGTGACAGGATGCACTCTTAACTGCCATTGGTTCAGAGTTTAGTTTAGTTTAGACATACAGCAAGGGAACGGGTGCTTCGGCCCATCGAGTCCGTGCCGACCAGCGATCCCCATTACACTACACACTAGGGATAATTTACTATTTTTACTGCAGCCAATTAACTGACAAATCTATACCTTTGGAGTGTGGGACGAAGCCAGAGCTCCCGGTGAAAATCCATGCAGGTCACGGGGAGAACGTACAAACTCTGTACAGACAGCACCCATAGTCAGGATCAAACCCAGGTCTCTGGAGCTGTAAGGCAGCAACTCTACCGCTGCCCAATCGTGCCACTGACCACAAACTTAAACTCTCATATGAATGTTTGCAAACAATATTGGCAAGCAAATGGGTGTCCATAAAGCTTAGACTGTTAATATGTCTGCAACATTGTATATTGGAAGCTTGCAGAAATTACAAAAATGGCTGTCGTGAATTTTCTGTGAAATTATAGGCAGTTATAAGTTAATTCTTCTGGTCTCGTCTTTAGTTTCTTAATACTTTTTGAGACTCTCATCAAAGGTGTAAACCACCTCGTAGGGTACATTTCAAGGACATCCAATCATAAGAAATATCAGATTATTTTAACCCTGTATTGGTATTAGTATTGATTTGTTATTATCACTCGTAATGAAATATGGTGCTCTTGTATCAGTAGTGAACTAATATGGTGCTCTTGTATCAGTAGTGCACTAATATGGTGCTCCTGTATCAGTGGTGAACTAATATGGTGCTCCTGTATCAGTAGTGCACTAATATAGTGCTCTTGTATCAGTAGTGATCTAATATGGTGCTCTTGTATCAGTAGTGCACTAATATGGTGCTCCTGTATCAGTAGTGCACTAATATAGTGCTCTTGTATCAGTAGTGCACTAATATGGTGCTCTTGTATCAGTAGTGCTCACCTAATAATACAAGAAATCGGTCGCTACAGATGTTGGAAATCTGAAACAAAACAACACAGAAACTGCTGGACACATCTACTGGACCAGGGACTTTTTATGGGCAGGGCTAGAAAACTAAAGTTTTGGTTATGGGTACCTTAAGAACTAAAATATTAATTTAAAAGAAAACAGATCAAAGGAAAAATGAATAAAACACATGCATACTGTTAAAACTTCATACCAGTATTTTCTTTCTTCACCTTGTGCCCTCTTCTTTCATTCATTTGAATTTTACTTTTACCTTCTACACTGCCTGGCTTTCATCTTTTATTCTCTAAGGGTTTCTTTGCAAGAGCGTCTTTCTTCACAGTCCGGCTGACTACCCATGTGAGTGCTGCTATCCAGTTATGTTTTTGCCTTTGCTTGTGCTGTGAGAGAAATAGATAACGGATCGCTTACCATTAATCCTTAGGGCATTTCATATACATTTAGGGCAAGTTTGGTTCTGAATTTAACAAAACTCTTCTGGGATGTGATCTCATCAAGAGTTGATCTTATTGACTTCCATTGTAGGTTGTAGGATGCTGAAGGGGTTGGGTTGGCGTGTTAATTTGATTTGTTTGAAATGTCAATAACTGGAACCTGCAAAGGTCCACAATGAGATAAAAGAACTCTAATTTTATGGAACTTTGTTAATTGCAGTAAAGGTAATTGATCATTGTATTGTACATGTGCTGAGATTGAGATAGGGAGGTTTGTGATTGGAGGGGGTGTCATGCCTCCATGTCATGGTAATAATACCATTTAGATGTCCCATATTTGATTGGTATGAGATGTAAATGTTCAAGGCCATGTCAGTAGCAAGTATCCCATGTACTGTAAACCCACTTCAGATAATGTAATGTGTAGGAAGGAACTGCAGATGCTGGTTTACATTGAAGATAGACACAGAACGATGGAGCAACTCAGCGGGATAGACAGCATCTCTGTCACCCATTCATAGAAACATGGAAACATAGAAACATAGAAAATAGGTGCAGGAGGAGGCCATTCGGCCCTTCTAGCCAGCACTGCCATTCATTGCGATCATGGCTGATCATCCCCAATCAATAACCCGTGCCTGCCTTCTCCCTTGACTCCACTAGCCCCTAGAGCTCTATCTAACTCTCTCTTAAATCCATCCAGTGATTTGGCCTCCACTGCCCTCTGTGGCAGGGAATTCCATAAATTCACAACTCTCTGGGTGAAAATTGTTTTTTCTCACCTCAGTCTTAAATGACCTCCCCTTTATTCTAAGACTGTGGCCCCTGGAATGCTCATGTTTAAGACATTCTACAGTGAATGGAGGTTTGTAAATTTGCACTTCCTGCAAAATTGTGTAACTATCTCAAAAGTCTCCAATTCATATTTGTTAAACGAGTCCATCCCCACAGCCGCAGAGGAGCTGGTTCACTGCGTACGCCATTTTCCTATCTGCTGTACTATTTCTTACCTCCATTGGCCTGCTGCCATTCAGTTTACCTAGCAGAATATTCAAAACATTGCATCAAATTTAGGAACATCATGGAATTAGGAATTAGGAAAGGGAAAAAAAGGGGGCATGAGATAGCTTTGGCAATAAGGTTAAGGGGAATCCTAAGGGGCTCTTCAAGTATATTAAGGCAAAAGACTGAACTAGGGAGAGAATATGGCTGCTTAAAGATCAATGACGTCAACTATGTGTGGAGCCACAGGCGATGGGCGAGGCATTAAGATGCTAAAGGACTTAAAATGCATTAAGTAGATAAATTCCCAGGACCTGATCAAGTGTATCCGAGGAAAATGTAGGAAGCCAAGGAAGAAATTGTGGTGCCCCAGCAAAAATATTTGCATCCTCACGTCACAAGTGAGATGCTGGGAGACTGGAGCCTCAATTTAAGAAAGGCTACAAGGAAATACCTGGGAACTGCATACCAGTGAGCCTAACACCAGCGATGGGTGAATTAGTGGAGGGGATTCGGAGAGACAGCATCTACAGGCAATTTTCAAAGGACAAGGACTGATTAGGGATAGTCGGCACGGTTTTGTACATGGGAAACAATGCCTCACAAAGTTGATTGAATTTCTTTGAAGAAGTAACCTAGAAGATTGCTGAGGTCAGTGCTGTTGACATTATCTACATGGACTTTAGCAAGACCTTTGACAAGGTACTGCATGGTAGACTGGTCTGGAAGGTTAGATCATGGGATCTATACGAGCTACCCAATTAGATACAAATGTGTATGAAGAAACTGTCTTTAAACCAAAGACAGACACAAAATGCTGGAGTAACTTAGCGGGACAGGCAGCTTCTCTGGAGAGAAGGAATGGGTGATGTTTTGGGTCGAGGCCCTTCTTCAGACTGACCAACATGTCCCATCTACACTAGTCCCACCTGTCTGTGTTTGGCCCATATCCCTCTAAAGATACCCTAGCTTATGGAAGGAGCATTCAGAAGCCTGATAATGGAGGGGATGAAACTGTTCCTGAGTATGGTGATTTGCACTATCAAGTTTCTGTAGCTTGTGCCCGACGGGAGAAGAGATAATAAGGAATGACCGGGGTGGGATAATGGACAGACACATCTTGGGTGGGGACCGTTCTTTAGTCAGACATGGCAATGAAACTCCCCATAGTTACAGTGCAAACCTGAGGCAATCTGCAAGGTATCATCAATATGCACCTACCTCATGCCTTAATGGGTCATAGTTGCACTAGTGCCGCACTGGCACCATGATCATAAATGATAGGAGCAGAATTTGGCCATTCAGCCCATCAAGTCTACTCCACCATTCAATCATGGCTGATCTATCTCTCCCTCCTAACCCCATTCTCTTGCCTTCTCCCCACAGCTCTGACATCCGTACTAATCAAGAACCTATCTATCTGTGCCTTAAATATATCCATTGACTTGGCCTCCACAGCTTTCTGTGGCAAAGAATTCCACAGATCTACCAACCTCTGACTAAAGAAATCCTTCCTCATCTCCTTCCTCTAGGAACGTCCTTGATGGTGATTACAGGTCAGCATTCTTTTTAACAGTATCTGAACCATTCGATCAGAAGTTGAAAAGAAAGATATTTTTAAAATAGCAGCAATTTTTCATTTTCTGCATTTTTATTAGTGAATTAAGTACTTTATAAAATCCCTTAATAAGCTTGTGAAGATAAATTGGTCCGAAGGAATAATTGGGTAATTTTTAAAACATTTTCGTTTGTTGGTTCATAAAGGAAGAGTAAGTGACTACCTGTATAAATTTTGCATCAATCTGATACAATCATTTAATAAACCAAATCATTTATCTCAGTTTCATGGGCTCGTGAAATATTAAATGATATTTTATTCTCCAAGCAGTTAACGTGCCCTGCAAATCTCTTACTCTTCAACATTCCAACTACATCCGAGGTTTTGGGTGAATTTGTGAATCTCAGAATGTTGTCGCATTTAACGGGTACTCACCATTTGCCCAAAATCAAGCCTAGAGCTGAACAGGGGCACCCGTGTTTGCGTAGGAGTCAGAGGTTGCCGACACTCTCACCAACCTTTAGTGCTGTCTACTTCGAGGTACTGTGATTCTACTTCATATTTTCACTTTTTCTTTGTAGTTTAGAAGTTCATCTGAGTTTCAAATTATTTGACTTTAGACTTTTAGTGGATAAAAATCTGAGTTTGAGTATAGTTTGTAGTCGCGTGTACCGAGGCACAGTGAAAAACTTTTGTTGCGTGCTAACCTTTCAATAGACAATAGACAATAAACAATAGGTGCAGGAGTAGGCCATTTGCCCCTTCGAGCCAACACCGCCATTTAATGTGATCATGGCTGATCATCCCCAATCAGTACCCCGTTCCTGCCTTCTCCCCATATCCCCTGACTCCGCTATTTTTAAGAGCCCTATCTAGCTCTCTCTTGAAAGCATCCAGAGAGCCTGCCTCCACCGCCCTCTGAGGCAGAGAATTCCACAGACTCACCACTCTCTGTGAGAAAAAGTGTTTCCTCGTCTCCGTTCTAAATGGCTTACTCCTTGTTCTTAAACTGTGGCCCCTGGTTCTGGTCTCCCCCTACATCGGGAACATGTTTCCTCCCTCTAGCGTGTCCAAGCCCTTAACAATCTTCAGCGGAAAGACAATGCATGGTTTCTACAGCAAGCCAAACTTACCATTGTTTTGAAAGTAATTCATTTCCTTGCACATGTACACATAGAACTTATCTGTTCGTTGATGGACAAATGCTTTCAGTCAATCAGTGTAAGTGTTCTGAGAGGCAATAGTAAACTGCCAGCAATTAATGCCCATTTTCTGAGCTGCCTGACAACAGCGAACAACTGATTTCTCTTTGAGTTTTGCAGTGTGTAGGAGCAATTTTAATCAATTTTCTTTGAATTCTCTGAAGAGATGGATTAATCATTTGGAAGACTTCCTTAAACTGCACAATCTGGGAAAAGATGAAATATAATTTTATAACTTTGCAAAGGGCATAATGAACTAGTGGTGCACAACAGGATACCAAAAAGATCAATGTGGCTCTGTGGATGGGTTACACAGGTGGCCAATTTGGAAAGCAGATCTTTCTCAGTGCGTGAAGCTATAACTTCTTCAATGACACTTATTCTATATTTTCCAGATAGAAATAAAATGTATCCCTGTGAAACTCATCATAGAGTTATATACACATATTTTAAAAAAGGCATGCTGAAAGTCTCGATGAACCAATTTATCTCAATTGTCAGGAGAGGAAGGGTAGTTGGTGATTGTGTAATCTGATGCAACTTTCAAAGGATATATAGTTTTCCACATTTACAATCCAGCCATTTAATTTTGATTGTTACTTCGAATCTCCTTCGAGACGATAGGACTGTGGGGAGTGTTGTAGAGCAGAGGGATATAGGAGTACAAGTATATCGTTTGTTGAAAGTGTCATCACAGTCAGATTGGGTGGTCAAAAAGGCTTTTCTCACAATGGCTTCCTCAGTCAGAGCTTTGAGTATAGAAGTTGGGAAGTCATGTTCCAGTTGTATATGACGTTGCTGAGGCCGCATTTGGAGTGCTGTGTTCAGTTTTGGGCACCATGTTATAGGAAAGATGTTGTCAAGCTGGAAAGGGTGCAGAGAAGATTTACGAGCATGTTGCCAGGACTAGAAGGCCTGCGCCATAGGGAGAGGTGGAGCAGATTAGGACTCTATGCCTTGGAGCTCAGGAGAATGAGGACTGATCTTACAGAGGTGTACAAAATCATGAGAGGAATAGATCGGGTAGACGCACAGAGTCTCTTGCCCAGCGTTGGGGAATCAAGAACCAGAGGACATAGGTTTAAGGTGAGGATGGAACCTGAGGAGTAACTTATTCACACAAAGGGTGGTGGGCATATGTGGTGCCAAAGAACGTTGTTGTGGTGGGGTCTATCAAAATGTTTAAGAAACATTTAGACAGGCACATGGATAGGACAGGCTTAGAGGGATATGGGCCAAATGTAGGCAGTTGGGGTTAGTGTAGATGGGACATATTAAGTGGTGTGGGCAAGCTGGGCTGAAGGGCATGTTTCTATGCTGTGAGACTCTATGATTCCTATTATTTTCTTTCACTACCCTGACCTCTGCTACGTGCCAACATTCAATGCCGGTCTCTTCTATTCTGTGATGACACTCAATTGGACTTTTCATCATTGCAATGTTGGAATAGGATTGTAGAAACTCTGTGATAAAGGGCAAAGCAGCATGTTCTTTAAGATATTAAAGATCTGGGCTCTGCGATGGAGCGATTGAATCAGAGAACAGAGCATATTCACAATTCATAGCCTTGAAAACAGCCTTGTAAGCAGCTCAACTATAAGCCGCAAAGCCCACAACCAACTTCCCAGTGTAAATTCAGATGAGAAGTAAATATGGTCTTGACAACAGCAAACAAGGAATACAGAAATAAGCAACTGCAGATGATGGTTTATACCAAAGATAGACACAAAGTACTGGAGTAACTCAGCGGAGCATCTCTGGGGAGAAAGGATGGGTGACATTTTGGGTCAGAACCCTTCTTCAGAAGCGTCTTCTTGATTGATGCTGCCTGACCCGCTGAGTTACTCCAGCACTTTATATCCGTTGAAGGAATATATTTGTGGGTGGCACAGTGGTGAAGTTGATAGATCTGCTGCCTTACAGTGCTGGAGACCTGGGTTTGATCTTGACATTGGGTGCTGTCTGTGTGGAGTTTGTATATTCTCCCCATGACCACGTGGGTTTCATCCGGTTGCTCCGGTTTCTGCCTTACATCCCAATGACATGCGGGATTGTAGATTAATGGGCCTTTGTAAATTGCCCCTACTGTGTGGGGAATGGATGAGAAAGGGGGATAACATAGAACTAGTATAAACGGGTAATTGATGGTCAGCATGGACTCAGTGGACCGAAGGGCCTTTTTGCATGCTGTAGCTCCAAACTAAACTAAACATTGATAACATGAGAAACAATTTGACGCCATAAAAGTCAGCATAATCATAATCATAATCATACTCAAATCATACTTTATTGGCCAAGTACGTTTTGCAACATATGAGGAATTTGATTTGCCATACAGTCATACCAATAAAAAGCAACAAGACACACAAAATACATTTTAACATAAACATCCACCGCAGTGACTCCTTCACATTCCTCACTGTGATGGAAGGCGAAAAAAAAAGTTCAATCGCTTTCCTTCTTTGTTCTCCTGCGGTCGGGGGCCTCGAGCCTTCCGTTGTCGGGGCGATCTTAGCTCCCGTGGCTGGCGGTCGGGCCCTCCGCGTCAGGGCGATCAAGCTCCCGTATCAGTGGGAATCTCAGCTATGTACCAAGGGAAATGATATAATTTCTCCACAAATTTGTCAATTCATTTCCATTATTACCTACAACCATTCATAAAGGTTCTAGTTATCATGCAAGATAATCAACTTGAATTAGTTTCCTCTCCACAGATGCTGCTTACCCTCATGACTATTTCCAATGTTTTCTGTTACGATTGCAGCTTCCACTATTCAAAATTGCCCATCTATCTTCTAAAATAATTGTATTAGGTTTGAGCCCAAAACAGAGTGTTCAAAGAAATCATTGGGTCACGCAGCATCCGTGGAGGGAGTGGACAGATGGTGTTTTGGGTTAGAATCCTCCTTCAGACTAATGGAGTGGGGTGGGGGATGAGGGGGAGGGGGGGTTGGAGAAGCTGGACAAGAGAGATTGGGGTGGGACAAAGTCTGGCAAGGTGGTCACATCATGCTGGAGTAACTCAGCGGGTCAGGCAGCATCTATGGAGAAATGGAATAGGCATTGTTTCGGTTCGGAATCCTTCTTCACAGGTTAAACAGTGTTGAAGATCAGGCGAGCAGCAGGAATCAGGGAGGTGGAGCTGAGAGAGCGGTTCTTACAGAACCCCCAGTGGAGAGAAGGCGGTGAACTTCTTCAGAGTAAGCATTGCAGAGTGTTGCAGTAAAATACAGATAAGAGAAACTTCACATTCTGCAATCTTGAGCAAAAGATAAAGTACTGGAGGAACTCAGCAGGTCAGGCAGCATCTGTGGAGGAATTGGACCGATGACGTTATATACAGTAGTTTTTGCGTCCTTCAAATTTGGCTCATTAGTATTAAAGGGGGATGGATGGGGGAAGTGAGATTAGTATTGCACATCGATAATTTGTTGTAAAACTTGGAGTTTGCCTTTAATTAGTGCTGAAAGGTGATGAGGCAGGAATATTAATTTGTATTTTATCCTGGATTTACATTCCTGTTTTACAATCCAGTGGTGAGACTAGCTCGTTAGAAATCAAGAACAGCTTTAAAATGAGCAAGAAAACAAACTTTTTTTCTAAGCCGTTGAGGCTCAGGGGAATGCAGAGAACAGCAATGACCGTGTGTTTATTAGTCTAAAGGGAGGTTTGCAGGAGCCTGGACCCTCGGGATTGCTATTGAGAACGCTGCTCTTTCTAATGATCTGGATTCAACGCTAAAGAGACATTTGAAGTGTGTGCAATGGCAGAACTTGGAAACGGAATGAATTGTGGCAACAAATGAAGATATGGACAATCTGGTGTTTTGGATGGTTATTTAGCAAGTTATATCTAATACAAGAGAGGACAATGTGATGTGGTTGAATAACAGGGCGACACGGTGGCGCAGGGGTAGAGTTGCTGCCTAACAGCGCTTGCAGCACCGCAGACCCGGGTTCGATCCCGACTACGGGTGCTGTCTGTACGGAGTTTGAACGTTCTCCCCGTGACCGCGTGGGTTTTCTCCGAGATCTCCTGTTTCCTACCACACTCCAAAGACGTACAGGTATGGAGGTAAATTGGCGGACTCGGTGGGCCGAAGGGCCTGTTTCCGCACTGTATCCCCAAACTAATCTAAACTGGGTAAAGACAGTTTAAAATAGAGCAAGAACATAAGAAAGGAGGAGCACAGATGGACCATTTCCCATCTCGAGTCTGCTCCATCATTCATCATGATCTCAGCCTATCTACCTCAACATTAGAAACGAGTTAAGATATGGTGAGCACTTGGCGGCACTGGGACTGCACTCACTGGAGTTTAGCAGAATGAGTGCGGACCTCATTGAAACTTGCCGAATAATGAAAGGCCTGGATAGAGTGAGTGGGGAGAGGATGTTTCTACTTGTGGGAGAGTCCAGGACCAGAGGACATAGCCTCAGAATAATAGGACGAACCTTTAGAAAGGAGAAAAAAAGGAATTTATTTAGTTAGAGGGTGTTGAATCTGTGGAATCCATTACCACAGAAGGCTGTGGAGGCCGCCAATGGATATTTTTAAGGCAGAGATTGACAGATTCTTGATTTGTAAGGATGTCAGGGGTTATGGGGAGAAAGCAGGAGAATGGAGTTGAGAGGGAAAGATAGATCAGTCATGATAGAATCAGAGTAGAGTAAACCAGATCACTTCCACCTGACGTGGTCTGCATTTATAGAATTATTACAAACATAGGGTGCAAAAGTACTTAAAAAAAAATTGAGGTCAGGTAAGGGGGGATGATAGTTGAAGAGTTGGTATGTCCCATTTACGTAATGCTCATAAAAATATTTGTTTCTCTCTTTTTCCTCTTTCTCTCTCTCTTTCTTTCCTAGGGTCTATTTCTTAACTCTTTTTCTTTTGTTTTTAATTTTGCTCTTATAGGGTCTTCGTCCTTTTTTGTTGTCACATTTCCTACACTTTCACTTTTTCCTTCACTTTCTTCTTTCTTTCAATCGTTTCCTTTTCTAGTGTAAAAAATAAATGGAGTACATTAATTGTAAGAAGATATAAATGACGAGTACTAATGTATGTGGTTGTAATATAATGTACTTCTAATAAATAAAAATAAAAAATTAAAAAAAAAGATAAAAAGAATCAGAGTAGCTATGATGGGCCGAATGGCCTAATTCTGCTCCTAGAATTTATGAATGCCATTTTCCTGCACTATCCCCATATCCCTCGGTTTCCTTAAATCTATCTGTCTCTTGCTTGAAGGAACACAATGACTTAACTTTCAAAACCCCACAGGTTGATCGCCATCTGAGTGAAGACATTTGCCTTAGTCGCAATCCCGATCCTTATTCACAAACCGTTCCCCTGCTCCAAGACTCCTACATCAGGGGACCCATCATTCCTGCATCCAACGAGTCAGACCCTTGATAGAAAGACCCTTGGAAAGGTTTCGAGGACTATGGGCCAAATGCAGGCATATGAGACCAGCGCAAGATAGACACAAAATGCTGGAGTAACTCAGCGGGATAGGCAGCATCTCTGGAGAAAAGGCAAGGGTGATGTTTCAGGTCGAGACCTTTCTTCAGACAAGTCAGACCCTTGAGGAATTGTGTAAGTTTCGATGAGATTGAGTCACCGAGGGTCATAGTCATACAGCATGGTTATTCGGAGTGTAATCCTATGAGCTGGCACCATTGCAAGAGCTCCAAACAGTTTCACCTTCAACATGACATGTAACATTAAAATCAAAGCAAGAGGACATTTTCTGCACTGATGGTCAGAGGACACAATGTACCGCACAATGTAACTGAGTCACAGTCATCGAGCCACACCGCATGGAAACAAGCCCTTTGGCCGAACTCATCCATGTCGACCAAGATGCCCCAGCTAAGCTCATTCCATTTGCCTGCATTTGGCCCATATCCACCTCAACCTTTCCTATCAATGTACCTCTCCAGATTTCCTCCCTTTTGGAGAGAGTGTGGTCTCTGTCTATTCAATCCTCCTCTTATGCTTTCCCACTGTTCATGGTGACCCAAACAGAACTGGTGAATCATCACTGCCCTCCCTCTCAGCTTATACATCCTTTAGAACGGTACAGACACAGGAACAGGCCCTTTGGCCCACAATATCTGCGCTGACTGTTATATCCATCTAACTAGTCCCATCTGCCCGATGGAAGTTCATTTCCCTCTATTCAATGCCTATTCATTTTGTCTGTCTAAGTGCTTGTTAAAAAGTTGTGATCATATCTACTTCTTAGGAAAGAATAAAACTGGACCCAGTTCCCCTGTTCAGTCCCACCAATGGCCCTATGCAACTACTCAACTGCAATAAGAGCTAAAAAATATCTGTAAAATAGGAACATATCTGGTAGATGCGGGGTGTGGGATGGGTAGGGTAAAAAGCACAGAGTCTGAGGGGCAACTTTTCACATGGGAGGTGGTGGGTAAATGGTATGAGCTGCCAGAGGAGGTAGTTGAGGTAGAAACTAAAACACCACTTAAAATAGATAGGGACATTTACATGGCCAGAGGAAAGTTGTAGAGGGATATGGGCCAAACGAGGGCAGGTTGGTCTATTGTGTGGATGGGGCACCTGGGACGGCATGGGCAAGCTGGGCCGAAGGGCCTGTTTCCGTGCTGTATAACTCTATGGCTCTATCTGAGGTCACATACGTACATCTTTGAAGGTGGAAGAAAAGTAGAGAAAGCTGTTCAAGTGACAAAGTCACAGGAAACAGAAAAGAGTTCCCCAACTGATGAACGGATCAGTCGGATCATGTAATCCTCAGGATTTGTCATTCAGGATCAAGGAAAAGGCATTCACTTGAAAAGATAAGACAATGAGATGAATAGAAGCAAGGGGCAGTGTTTGCAGACTGTGGGATTGCCTCACTCACCGATCAACTCTTGACAATCAAGAGAATTAAGAATCCACAGTGTTTTATTGTTGGATGTACCAGCAACAGATCCGTGAAATTCTTACTTGCTGTAGCCTTGCCAGCCCATTAATGCAATGAATATACAATCATCAATAATACAATAAATTAATAATCAGTAATACTAGGTTACTATAATAGTACAAAACCAAAGGGTTTGTACGTTCCTAGTTAGCTTTCTCCAGAGACAAAGCCCGCCCGTTTCCTGATATCCAGGCCCTGTACATTGCCAGAACTTCCACAAAGTAGTATGGTGTTTTTAGTTTTAGTTTTGGAGATACGGAAGTTTCGGAAGCCGGCCCTTTGGCCCACCGAGTCCACGCCGACCATCGATCACTCGTACACCCATTTTATGTTATCCCTCTTTCGCATCCTGCAGACTCGGGTAACATACAGAACGTGGATTTGACAAAGGACAAAGGACATTGATTGTCACGTACACCAATTGGTGCAGTGACATTTGAGTTGTCATCTGCAGCACACCAATAAAAATCAAACACAACATTAAAGAATTTAACATTGAACATAAAAACATCCCCCCACAATGGTTCCCACTGTGAGGGAAGGCAACAAAGTTCAGTCCTCTTACTCTTGTTCACCCATGGTCGGGACTATTGAGGCCTCCACAGTCGCCGCGACGGCGGCCCGATGTTACAGGCCCTCTCGCCGGATGATGGAGCTCAGGCGTCAGAAGAACACTCTCAGCGGCTTGGAGTGTCTGGAACGGCCGCTTCCTCCCCGGAGACCGCGGCTCCCGAAGTCCACAGGCCGCGCAGGTCGGAGCTCCACTACTGGTGATCTCGGCGAAAGATCCCAGGCTCCGCGGTGTTTAAAGTCAGCGCCGCCCGCGGCTGGATGCTCCACAGACCACAGCTCCACGATGTTGGAGTCGATGGTCATGGCACTCCGGAGCTTACCACACGGCGACCCTGTAAGGCATCGCCCGCTCCACGATGGTGCTTCAGCGCTGTGCCACCGCCGAAGCTGAGGTTCTGGCCGGCCCCGGCAGGAAACGCCGCTCCAGTCCCCGCTGGTAGGCTGCGAGGAAGGGCGAAGATGCAGCTCGGAGGAATGCCGCATCTCCCCCTCCCCCCCCCCCCCACATAAAAAGGACTAGACCTCAAAAACAAAAACTCTTAACACACTGTAGGCAGGGCAGCCATACTCGACGCCGGCCCCACTCATATGGTGGGCTGAAGCGCCTGTTTCCACACTGTATTACTGAACTAAACTAAATTAAACTTCCACCTCCCATTCCTTCCTTCCCACCATTCCTCCTGCTATTTGTACTCCCCACCTTTCTTTCTTTTCCGATTCCACCTTTTTACCTGTTTGTCCTCCACTTATCACCTTCAGCCTTGATCACTATCTCTCCCCCACTCCCCACCTTACCTGAATCTACCTATCACTTGCCACATTTGGCCCCACACCCTCACCTCTCTCCCCAGCTCTCTCCCCTCTTCTCCATCAGTCTGAAGTAGGCTCTCAACCCAAAACATAATTTGCCCATTTCCGTGTACAGATAGAATGCTGCTGCACCCGCTGAGTTTCTCCAGCATTTTTGTGTACCTCCGTGTACAGATGGTGCCTGACCTGCTGAGTTCCTCCAGTGGTTTAAAAAAAAAAAGTAATTATTCTGTATAAATTAAGAAAAGAAAATGGGAAAAGTCTATGCACTTCCGATGCATAAATTGTCCAGGATCATCTTCAACTCTTAATTATTTTTTGATTAATAGGGATACTGATTTATTCATATTCATTAGTTATATTATAGAGAAACTGGCTTCTTAATTATCGCTCATGTATTTTTAGTCAGAAAATTATGCTTAATGCTTTAAAAGATGTATGCGTTCCTTCCCTGAGAGATTGCCTTTGCAAGTTATGCAACTACAATTAGTTTATTTTGTAAAATACTCGATAACACATGGAAAATATTATGCAAACATTTTTCCCAATTAATATTTTGTGAACTTCATCTTGTTTAGTTTGGAGATACAGTGCAGAAGAGTCCCTTCGGCCCACCACGTCTGCGCCGACCATCGATCACCCTGTGCACTAGCGCCATCCTACATACTAGGGACAATTTGCAATTTACAGAAGCCAATTTAACTTACAATAGACAATAGACAATAGACAATAGGTGCAGGAGTAGGCCATTTGCCCTTCGAGCCAACACCGCCATTCAATGTGATCATGGCTGATCATTCCCACATCAGTACCCCGTTCCTGCCTTCTCTCCATATCCCCTCTCCGCTATTTTTAAGAGCTCTATCTAGCTCTCTCTTGAAAGCATCCAGAGAACCTGCCTCCACCACCCTCTGAAGCAGAGAATTCCACAGACTCACCACTCTCTGAGAGAAAAAGTGTTTCCTTGTCTCCGTTCTAAATGGCTTACTCCTTATTCTTGAACTGTGGTCCTGGTTCTGGACTCCCCCAACATCGGGAACATGTTTCCTGCCTCTAGCGTGTCCAAACCCTTAACAATCTTATATGTTTCAATAGATGCCCTCTCATCCTTCTAACTCCAGAGTATACAAGCCCAGCTGCTCCATTCTCTCAGCATATGACAGACCTGCCATCCCGGGAATTAACCTTGTAAACCTACGCTGCACTCCCTCAATAGCAAGAATGTCCTTCCTCAAATTAAGGGACCAAACTGCACACAATACTCCAGGTGTGGTCTCACTAGGGCCCTGTACAACTGCAGAAGGACCTCTTTGCTCTTTTGCTTACAAAACGGTATGTCGTTGAAGTGTGGGAGAAACCGGAGCACTCGGAGAAAACCCATGCTGTCGTTGTGCTTATGTTCCTGTAAAGCTGCAGCAAGCAGGAGTTTCATTGAGAAGAGACACAAAGCGTTGGAGCAACTCCGCGGGTCAGGCAGCATCTTTGGAGAATAAGGATGGGTGGCTTTACAGAGTCGGCACCCTTCTTCTGACCCAAAACATCACCATATGTAATTATGTATAGTCTTGCACTGACTGGTTAGCACACAACAAAAGCTTTTCGCTGTACCTCGGCAACGTGGCAATAAACGAAACTAAATACTAAATATCCATGTTCTCCGGAGATGCTGCCAGACCCGCTGAGTTACTCCAGCATGTTGTGTCTTTTTTTTTGTCAACCAGCATCTGCAGTTTCTTGTGTCTACAAGAATGTAATTGTTATGGTTCCTATCTGATACCTGAGACAAATAAACAGTGTTGACGTTTGACTCTCTACCGACCACTTGGCGGCACGGTGGCGCAGCGGTCGAGCTGCTGCCTTACAGCGCCAGAGACCCGGGTCCATCCTGACTACGGGTGCTTGTCTGCACGGAGTTTGTGCCCTCTCCCAGCGACCTGTGAGGGTTCCTCCTGGATCTTCCGTCTCCTCCCACACTCCAAAGACGTACAGGTTGTAGGTTAATTGGCTTGGTGTAAATGTAAAATTGTCCCGAGTGAGTGTAGGGTAACGTAGATGTATGGGGATCGCAGGTCGGTGCGGACTCGATGGCCGAAGGGCCTGTTTCCACGCCGTATCGTTGAACTAAACTAAACTAAACCACCAAGGAAGGGTTTTGCTAATTGTGTACACTTGTTACCAATTCAGCTAAGTTTGGTCAACACATGGTGTTATCCAAATCTGCTGGGCTCAGCCACAGAGTGAAAGGTCTAGGTAGTACTGTATGTTTATAGTGAGCTCATCTAATGGAAATAGTCCATTTTCCCTCATTTTGGCCAGATCAACTCTAAACATATCCTCCCCATGCACCTGTCCAATTATCTCTTAAATGCTGTCATTGTATCTGCTTCAACTACCTCCTCTGGCAGCTCGTTCCATACACCCGCCACCCTCTGTGGAAAAGATGCCCCTCAGGTTCCTATTAAATCTTTCACCTCTCACCTTTAAACCTATGTCTTATGTTTCTTAATTCCCCATACACTGGGAAAAAGATTCGATGCATTCACCCTATCTATTCCCCTCATGATTTTATACACTATAAGATCACCCCTCAACCTCTGTGCTCCAAGGAATAAAGCCCTAGTCTGCGCAACCTCTCCCTATAACTCAGGCCATCGAGTCTTGGCAACATTCTCATCAATTTTCCCTGCACTTTTTCCAGCTTTCGTAAGGAGAATCCCTGACCTGAAAAGTCGCCTGTTCATTCCCTCCACGGATGCTGCCTGACCCGTTGGAGTTTCTGCCAATGCTTCGTTATTGTCATATGTAACTAGGAATTGAAATTCTTTTTTTTTTGCAAAGAATTCAGTTCAAAATCTTACTATACATAAGCACAGATCATACCCAAGTATTGAGAGTGTAGGAACAATAGATTACACTGACACAGTACACTAGTTTCCGCAGTGGGAGAGTCTAGGACCCGAGGTCACAGTCTCAGAATTAAAGGACGTCCTTTTAGGAAGGAGATGAGGGAAAAATTCTTTAGTCAGCAGGTGGTGAATCTGTGGATGTCTTTGCCACAGAAGGCTGTGGAGGCTAAAGGGCCTGTCCCACTTAGGCTATGTTTAGGCGACTGTCATAGTCGTAGCAGGGTCGCCGAAAAAAACGGTGACAGGACCTCCCTTCGACATAAAATTTGAAATAGAATAATTACTTTAACAACAACAAAACCGAAGTCAGCACCATCGACAACCAACGTCACCTGGCGACAACCTACATTAACCTGGCAACAACTACGACAGCACCTACGTCAGGAGAAGTCAAGCTACGCTCATTGGCGTCAAACCACTGTCTGCGGAAAAATGTTCAACGTTGAAAATCCAGCGGTGACCAGAAAGACGCTATGACTCTTTGGGCAACTGAGGAGACTACACGACCATACAAGCAACCATGTGGTGACAGCCTAGTCGCCCGCAGTCACCTAAGTGGGACAGCCCTTAAGTCAGTATATATATTTACAGGCGGGATAATTATTCCTTGATTAGTACAGAGTCAAAGGTTATGAAAGGAGTTAGGAGAGATAGATCAGCCATGATTGAATGGCAGAGTAGACTTGATGGGCCGAATGGCTTAATTCTGCTCCTATCACTTATGACCTTATGAACTGAAGCATCGTCTGTCCATTCCTCCACGGATGCTGCCTGACTTGTTGGTTCCTCTGTCAATGCTTCTTCATTATCATGAACTAGGTCAGGGAAAGTCAATCTTTTTGTTTGATGCGAACAATACAGTAAAAATATTCCCCAGCGGTATGAACATTGGCCTTCTCTAATTTTAGATAGCCCTCTTCTCCCTCCTTCCCCTCCCTTCCAGTTCTCTCACAGTCTTACTGTCTCCGCCTACTGCCTTTCTTTATCCCGCCCCCCCCACTCCGCCTACTTCCTTTCCTTATCACGCCCCCTCCCCCCCTCCCCCCCTATTCCCGACATCAGTCTGCAGGTACAGGGAATGCTGGAGTAAGTCAGCGGGACAGGCAACATCTCTGGACAGAAGGAATGGGTGACGTTTCTGAAGAAGGGTCTCGACCCAAAACGTCGCCAATTCCTTTCTCCAGAGATGCTGCCTCACCCGCTATGTTTCTCAGCATTTTTGTCTACCTGCAGTAAAATTCCTACTGTACATAATCACAGATCACACCCAAATATGAGAGTGTTGGAACAGTAGATTACACTGAGGCAGTACATAAGAGTCGACACGTTTCTGGTGCCATCTTGTATCCTTCATGAAAGTCACATGTAGTCTGATAGGTGTAGTAGCCATTTAGCTTATAGCCCCTGTCCCACTTGAAACGCTAATTACGCGACCTCGTGGTCGCATTGAGGCGCGGCGGTCCCGTGAAGGTCGTGCGCGACGTCATGCGTCCGCACAGCGTCTAGAGCGCGTGACGTCATTTGAAGATGGACACAAAATGCTGGAGTAACTCAGCGGGACCGGCAGCATCTCTGGAGAGAAGCAATGGGAGATGTTTCGTGTCGAAACTCTTCTTCAGTCTGAAAAAAGGGTCTTGACCCGAAACGTCACCCATTACTTCCCTCCAGAGATGCTGCCGGGTCCCGCTGAGTTACTCCTGCATTTTGTGTCTATCTTCAATTTTCTTGGCCCCGCTCTGGAGTAGAAAGTGGGGGCTGATCGGACCTCAACGGCCGTGAGCCCCCAGGCCGAGCTCGGCGATTGTTTGCCTGCTTCTGCTGGTGTTGGAGGTGAGACATTGCGTCGCGCCAGGGTCTTGGGCCTGTCCCACTTTGGCCGTCAGTTACGCGACAGGCGGTGGCGCGCAAGATTTCATTCGCTACAAAATTTCGGAGGGCCGCGCGATACCGCGCACAACTACATACCCCTCCACGCTTCTCAGTGGGACCGGCCCCGCGCAGCACACGATACCCGTGCACCTCAACGCGAGACGAGGTCGCGTAATTTGCGTGCCAAGGACACGTAAGTGGGACAGGGCCTTAACTCAGTATGTTATAACTATAACCAGTTACCTATACATTTTGTCTGCCTGCAATTATGTGGGTGGGATTTCTTACATGGTCGGAGGCGTGTTTGCGGCTGGGATTCTCGCGCAGATGCTAGTAGTTTTTAGTTTAGTTTGAAGAAGCATGGGGGAGGTCACAACTTTCCACCATGCACGAGTTTGACTACGAGTAAGATCAAAATGTACTTAAACAAGAAGAAGTTTGGATGAATTTCTTACTGTTTTCACTACGACAACAAAGAGACTATTAATCAAGAGACTGTGATTTGAAGATTTATCTTTCAACGGCATTGAATGTCTCTGGAGAGCTCATGGATGCGTATTGATATAATCTCCTAACCCCTGTCTTCAAACATAGTGGCTAGAGGAAAGATTCCTTGAACGATATAATAATCTGCCATTACAATAGGATCAAGATGATAGTTGTCCTCCACTGAAGTGACCTAGGTGGGTTTAACCCCAAACCCACGATCACTGTTACTGAGTCTGCCTTTTCCCTTAATTCCAGATTTAGTCAATTATTCGAATCTATGTTCTCAGCTCCCAAATTAGGATTTGAACCAAAAAGACTTTGACCCTAACATCTGGGACAAGGGCCGTGGTAAAGAAACCAAACTATCCCTGGATAGACACAAAATGCTGGAGTAACTGAGCGGGACAGGCAGCATTTCTGGAGAGAAGGAATGGGTAACGTTTCGGGTCGACACCCTTCTTCAGACTGATGTCAGGGGAGAGGGAGGTACATCGATAAGGAAGTGTGAGGTGTGAAAACAGGACAACGGGAATGGAGATCAATGCAAATGTAGAATAGATAATTGTTAGCTAGGAAAATGTAACAACAAAGCAAACAGAGATAAAATGTACTCAGAGACGTAAGACTGGTGGGTGAACTGGGAAGGGGGAGGAATGGCGAGAGAGGGAAAGCAAGGGCTACTTGAAGTTAGAGAAGTCAATATTCTCGTGCTGGTCTTAAGACAGCCAAACGCCACTGCCCTCAAAGGTGGGATCACTGAAGAAGCGAGTGGATGAGAATATTTATTTAGTTTAGACATACAGTGCAGAAACAGGCCCTTCAGCCCACCGGGTCCGCGCTGACCAGCACAGACTTAACACTATCCTACACACTAGAGACAATTTTACAAATTTTTTTTACTGAAGCCAATTAACCTTCAAACCTGTACGTCTGTGGAGTGTGAGAGGAAAGTGAAGATCTAGGAGAAGACCCACGCAGGTCACGGGGAGAACGTACAGAGAGCACCCGTAGTCGGGATCGAACCCAGGTCTCTGGCACTGCAAGCGCTGCAAGGCAATCCTTTTGTCCAATGCTGTTGAGTTCATTCATGCCATTGAAGCAAATTTCAAGAGGTGCTGGATTCAACGTCAGATATTCCTTCACATACCGAGCCTGCCAGTCAAAGACACACTTCTCCCCCTCTGTCTACCTTGTAGTTACTGAATATGAAGTGACTTCTAAACTCCCTTGTTATCTCTGCAAAGTCTAACGGCAGATGAAGGAGGTGTGATGGGTGCATACAAACTCCTTACTTTCATATACCCTTGTGATTATTTGACACTTGCTATTTGGAATCCCAAAAAAAGAACAAATACCGGGAAGATTAGAACACAGAACATTGTTATCTCCACAAAATCTGTCATTTTCAATTTGAGAAACCATGCTTCCAGCTGTGTGGTGCAGGTGTCTTTTCAAATATATATTTCGTGTGAAGTTGGACATATTGTTGTCAGGTTTAATTTACAATTGTTGGTGTTATTACCTCGGAGACTGCTATATCTTTTGCAGCCCATCAACACAGTTTCATAATGGAACTATTACTCATTATTATGAAGTTGGAGGAAACTTTTGTTTTAATTTCTCCAAGGTACTCCCTGACAATATGTTTAAAACCATGCCGACAGGTAGCAGGCAATGCTTAAGGTTTTTGCAGTAAGCATTTATCATTCATTCAGCTCCATAATTGCCAGCAACTATTTCTTTGCCTCACTCCTCCTGCTTTTGTTTCTGCATTTCTCAGCTTCATTACTGGAACAATTCATAGCAGAGTAATTTGACAGAATACTCCCCTCAACTTCCATTATGTGTTTCCACAAATGACGATCAAACCAGATCTGATAAACCACCTGCCCCAGAACCAATCCTTCAAAACTCACGGGTGCATTTAAAAATCCCATTCATAGACACCCCCCCAAAAAAATCAGCCTTTCCACTTCTAACAAAAAATTGTCAGCAAACACTATATTAAAGTTTTGTGGAATAATCAGAACTGAGAGAGGAGGCTCTTCTGCCCATCTAGCTATTTTGTAATATCTTTCTGGTGGGTTCCACTCTGCTACGTAGCTCGACAAATTATAAATTTTCAATATATGCATATCTCAATAGACAATAGACAATAGACAATAGGTGCAGGAGTAGACCATTTGGCCCTTCGAGCCAGCCACGCCATTCAATGTGATCATGGCTGATCGTCCACAATCAGTACCCCGTTCCTGCCTTCTCCCCACATCTCGCCAAGTAATGGAGGTGCCCCTGGGACACAAAGATGGCTGGGTGAGGAGGGGAGAGGGACGGCCTGACGTCGGTTCGCGGGAAGTGTTCCAGCGTGGGCCGAACGGACTTTGGACTTTGAATAATGGTGCCAAAATTGATGGCACTAGCCTATGTTATTTTCTGCGAAAATAATTTCACTAATATAACAATAAGATCACCATTGCACCATTGACAATAACCTACCAACTATCATTAGTAGGAAATGCATGCTATTTTCATGTAGCATTTACATTGCAGGTTTCCATGGAGGAGGCATTTCACTAATGCTAAACATATATTACTAATTTGAGGTTGAAGACTATTTGGCTCCAGAGAAAGAGTATTTTATTAAAATTCATTCCATTTTACTCTGGGCTAGGAGACAATGAGATTTAGATTCAGAAGATAAGCAGTTATAAATTCAGGACACTGAATTGTTCTGGGTTTAATTTTTCTTTGCCAAGATTTCAAGATGAGATGTGTATGAAGGAACTGCAGATGCTGGTTTACACTGAAGATAGACACAAAATGCTGGAGTAACTCAATGGGTCAGAGCATCTCTAGAGAACACGTTTTGCATCACGACCCATCTTCAGATTGAAGAAGAGTCTTGACCCGAATCGCCACCTATTCCTTTTCTCCAGTGATGCTGCCTGACCCGCTGATTTACTCCAATATTTTGTGTCTATCTTTGAACAGATAGACTGCCCTCTCCTCACCTTGAAGGACCTACACAGTTCCCACTGTCTCAAAAAATCCAAGAAGATCATAAAGGACATTTTCCACCCCGGTCACTCCCTGTTTGTACTGCTGCCGTCAGGCAGACGGTACAGATCAATGAGGACAAGGACAAACAGACTCAAAAACAGTTTTTATCCCACAGCAATAAATACACTTAATGTAGCCACCAAATGAGTACAGGTGTGCTACATACCAAAGGGACTGGGAGATCGACAGAAGAATGTGTTTTTTTTCATGTTATTTATTTTAGTTGTTTATCTTAGACTTTTGCTCTAAGAAAATGTGTGCACTGACTGGTTGGCATTTCTAATTTCGTTGTACATGTTTACATGTTATAATGACAATAAAGTATTCATTCATTCATTCATTCATTCATTCATTCATTCAATTCATTCGAAGAGAAGCTGGCACAGAGAATGAATTTCAACAAGACTTTGGGAAGGGCTGTTAGTCTTTCATGCTATTGGCCGGCACATTTCATGCCAGCCATCTGATTTTAACTTGAAGATTCAAAGTTGATACTTATGTAGAGAAGTCTTCTGAAGGAAACACCTGGATCCACTGCTGTATGTCATCCATATAAACATCTTTAACATGGTTAGTAAGTTTGTGGATGGCACCGATATTGGAGGAGTGGTGGACATTGAATAGGGTTGTCTTAGATTGTAACAAGAGCTAAATAAACTGGGGAAATGTGCCAAAATATGGCAAATGGAATTTAATTTGGATAAGTGCAAGTTGTTGCATTTTTCATAACTATATCAGGCCAGGACTTACTTAATGAATAGTAGGGGCCTGGAGAGAGATGTAGAACAGGGGCGACCGAGGGGTGCAAGGACGATAGTCCCTGAAATTTGTAAAGCAGGTAGACAGTGGTGAATCAGGCATTTGGCAAACTGACCCTCATCACCAGTGTATTGAATACAGGAGATGGGACATCATGTTACAAATGTAAAACTCGTGATTGAGATCACACTTGGAGTATTATGTGGTGTTTTGGTTGCCCAGCTAGAGGAAGGATGTCATTACACTGGAAAGGGTGCAGAGAAGCATCACGATGATGTCAACAGGATTGGAGACTTGAGTTATAAGGAGCGGCAAGAAAGACTGGAACTGTTTTCACTGGAACATAGGATTTTAAGAGGTGAGCTTGCAGAGAATAATAAAATCTGGAAGACACACATACTGTAAGGTTGATGGTGACTGACTTTTTCTGAGGGTCAAGTCAAGTCAATTTAAGGTGAGAGGGGAAAGATTTAAAAAGGACCAGGAGTGCAACCTTTTCCACACAATAAGTGGCGGATGCAAGGAAACTATAGAGGCGGGTACAATTAGAACATATGGCAGACATTTAGAAAGGTAAAGGTTTAACAGGACATGGGCAAATGGGAGTAGCTCAGATAGACATTTGGTTAACATTACGACGTGGGCCAAATGGCCTGTTTCCATGCTCTTGGTTTCGGTTTATTATTGTGACGTGTACCGAGGTACAGTGATTACTTTTGTTGTGCATGCTGCCCAATGAGATCAGATAGTATGAGACATAACTACAATTAAGCCAAACTCTACAATAGGTGGATCAAAGGGAAAGATACAGTGCAGAGTGTAGTTCTCAGCATTGCAGCACAAATGACCTTCATTCCTTGTGTCCAATTGTACCCAGTAAGTAAACAATTTAAAATGGCAGTGACTTATGCATGAGCATGTAATGCCATTAAGATTATTTTTCTATGGGGTTCTTATTAATTGAAGTGGATTTTATCATCAGCGTCCAATAATCCACTGACGGCATCACTGTAATTGGCACAGTGTGAATACAAGACCCCGTTATCTTTATATAACACAATCATATTAAAGACATGTTGGCATAATCTGTGACCCAGGATTCTTGCACGATGCTGTGCTCACAGGCTCTGATGGAGAATTTAGGCCCCCTCTTAAATTTAGTTTAATTTAGTTTGGAGATCCAGCATGGAAACAGTCCCCTTTGCCTACCGAATCCACACCGACCATCGATAAATCCATTCCCACTAGTTCTGTGTTATCCCACTTTCGCATCCACTCTCTACACACAATCAACCAACAATCCTGCACTTTGAGACGTGGGAGGAAACCGGAGCATCTGGAGGAAACACACGCGGTATCAGGGAGGAGGTGCAAACTCCACACAATCAGGTCAGGATCAGACATGTTCATAAGTTCCTAAGTGATAGGAGCAGAATTAGGGCATTCAGTCCAGCAAGTCTACTCTGCCATTCAATCATGGCTGTTCTATCTCTCCCTCCTACCTCCATTCTCCTGCCTTCTTCCCATCACCCCTGACACCTGCACTAATCAAGAATCTATCTATCTCTGCCATAAATATATCCGTTGACTTGGCCTCCACAGCCGTCTGTGGCAATGAATTCCACAGGTCTCTAGTCCTTGCCACTGTGAAGCCACAGCTCTACCTGCTGCATCACTGTGCCGCCCTAACATTGTACCTTAATGGGATACTGAGATATGGAATAACTTTCAATATTCCTTCAATTACTATAATTTAACAAGCAATGGGTTTAGATTTCAGAATATTCTGGATGGTTCGACTCTCCTGCATGTGTGCAACACCCACACATCTCAACTACTCAACAATTAAAGCAAACGTGTGATTATTGTGTTAAATTTCATTCTGTGAAAATATCTTCAACCATCTGCACATTAATATCATTCAAAGGTTTGAGCTTGGAGCGATGGGATCTCTCAAACTAGTTGTGCAGGCAAGGAGTCAAGAAGTGAGGTTTCTCATGCAATTGGCAAGCACGGCAGCTGAAACACCTCCAGTTTAGTGACATCCACCACGCACTGATTATCATATCGCCGGCAACCAACCTGGAGTAATTGCAAACTGCAAATGTTGCAGAACCACAATAAAACCAGAAACTATCAGCACATCAGGAAACATCTGCGCAGAGTGAAATGGAGTTTAAATTATGAATTTATCACCTCCAATCAGATGTTCTTTCATGATCCTAAACCTGAACTACAATCTATGTCTCTTTTTCTGTCTGTCTGTCTGTCTGTCTGTCTGTCTGTCTGTCTGTCTGTCTGTCTGTCTGTCTGTCTGTCTGTCTGTCTGTCTGTCTGTCTCTCTCTCTCTCTCTCTCTCTCTCTCTCTCTCTCTCTCTCTCTCTCTCTCTCTGTTGTCTGTCTGTCCATCCCTCTCTCTCCACACATCAACCCAACATGAGTGTTCCTATCAATTTCTCTTCATTTCACCACTCAAGCGCGGTGGCTGTGTTTGGCCTGCCAGTTCATTTGAAGGCTCTCCAATTAACATTTCCTTTTGATGGGATTGATGGAAAACGGGGGTGGAGGTGGAGGTGATGGGTTTGTTGCCAAATGGAGCAGGTTGAAGAGCTTTGTTGGCTCACCCGGCTGGCATTTACGATGAGCTAGAGTCATTGTCAAGTTGCTGCAATGCAAGAGAAGTTCCAAATCAACGGAGAAAGTGCTGGGAAATGCAGCATGGTGGAGCAAGGAATAGTTATTGTTTTGAGTCATGAGCTTTCACTGAGAGGAAAACTTTGTGTAGGAGATTGAAACTCAAGAAAGGAACGTATCCATGAAAGAAGATCAAATATAGTCAGCTTCCATGGTAAAGGTTGTAATGAACCAACATTTTCAGGCAACTGAATCATCGTACCACAACCAGAGAGCAGTGCTGAACTACTATCTACCTCTTTGGTGACCCTTGAACGAACCTTGATCAGACTTTGCTGGATTTACCTTGCAGTAAATCTTAATTTTTTATCATATATCTATACAATCCGTTACACCTTACCTTCAGCCCCATAGCAGAAGCATCCACGTCACGGGGCTGGAAACGAAGTATCCTGAGCTAATTTTACTACCACCATCATCTATTGTGACAAGTGATGGCTTCCACTGATTGTCGCCAGAAGCTTGCAGGACAGACGATGACAGCGATGTCAACATTTGTAACAAGATGGACACGAAAAGTAGACCTTACCTTCACTTATTTGGCTGCTCAATTAGCCAATTGCGATCACTCAACCATCCAATTCAGTAGAGTTGCTGCCTTGCAGTGCTAGAGACCCGGGTTCGATCCTACCATTGTACGGAGTTTGTACGTTCTCCCCATGACCTGCGTGAGTTTTCTCCAGGTTCTCCGGTTATCTCCCACACTCCAAAGACATACAGGTTTGGAGGTAAATTGGCTTGGCAAATGTATAAATTGTCCCTAGTGCATGTGGGATAGTATTACTGTATGAGGATTGCTGGTCAGTGCAGACTCAATGGGCCGAAGGGCCCGTTTCATTGCTGTATTTCTAAACTAAATTAAACTAAACTGATGTCTTATGAAGTTTCCCAGTGTTGCTCTGACACTGAGATACTCTGACTCAACCAATCCAATTGCTATCTTTTGAAAGGTTATACTTGTGGTGTATGTAGGTGCGTGATGCATCATATGATGCATGCACATGTACAGTGTCGTTAGAGGGGATGACCCGTGTTTAGCAGCACTCCATCTTAAATTAGTGGTTCTAAAATGCCCGGTCTTGCATAAGATGCAAAAGGTTAAAAACACCAGACTTCCCATTTTATTCTCTGTTGTTATCAGACTACTGAACGGTTCTACCATTAGCAAGGGTGTATTCCTGATCTTCCAACCTACCTCATGGCAGACCATGCACTTTAAAAAAAAAATTGCACTTTCTCTGTAACTGTAATGTTGCAATACTGTAACACTATATTCTGCACTCTGGTATTTTTTCTCTTTGCACTACTTGTTGTACTTGTAGATGGCTTGATTATACTCACGTGTATCACATGACACCCAGACACAACTTTTCACTGTATCTCGGTACATGTGACAGTAAATACGAATCAACAAAAAACAAAACCAGTCTTTAAGAGAAAAGAACTTAGTGGCAGAAATAGTCAAGAGTCAGTCAAGAGTGTTTTATTGTCATGTGTCCCAGATAGGACAATGAAATTCTTGCTTGCTGCAGCACAACAGAATATTGTAAGCATAAATACAGAATAGTTCAGTGTGTCTATATACCATAGATCATATATATACACATAAATAAACAGATAAAGTGCAATGGGCTGTTATAGTTCAGTTTGTTTGGTGTCATGTTTAATAGCCTGATGGCTGTGGGTAAGAAGCTGTTCCTGAACCTGGATGTACCAGATTTCAGGCGCCTGTACTTTCTTCCCGAAGGCAGTGGTGAGATGAGTGTGTGGCCAGAATGGTGTGGGTCTTTGATGATGTAGGCAGCCTTTATGAGGGAGCGACTGCGATAGATCCCTTCGATGGTGGGGCTGTCAGAGCCGATGATGGACTGGGCAATAGTCACAACTTTCTGCATTCTTTAACGCTCCAGGACGCTCAAGTTGCCGAACCAAGCCACGATGCAACCGGTCAGCATGCTCTCTACTGTGCACCTGTAGAAGTTCGAGAGAGTCCTCTCATGAGAAATAACATCTCATCGTTGTCCTGTATCATTTTATCAAACTAACAGACACCGCAAGGGACATTACTTAAACCCAGAGCTGCGTTCATGATCACCTGCATACAGGTGGTATAAGTTGAGGTTGCTCTGGACTGAGTACTTGCCTGGGGATGTTGTACAGTGTACACAGTAATCAATGTGACAGCGAGCTTTGGTGGAGCAGGGAACTGATAAGTTCTAGGAGCAGAATTGGACCATTCGGCCCATCAAGTCTACGCCGCCATTTAATCATGGCTGATCTATCTTTCCCTCTCAACCCCATTCTCCTGCCTTCTCCCTATAACCCCTGACACCCCTACTAATGAAGAATCTGTCGATCTCTGCTTTAAAAATATCTATTGACTTGGCCTCCACAGCCTTCAGTGCCAATGAGTTCCACAGATTCAACACCCTCTGACTGAAGACATTCCACTTCATCTCCTTTCTAAAGGTATGTCCTTATATTCTAAGGCTATGCCCTCTGGTCCTAGACTCTCCCACTAGTGGAAACATCCTCTCCACATCCACTCTATCCAGGCCTTTCACTATTCGGTAAGTTCACTATTCGGTAAGTTCATTATTCGGTAAGTTCACTATTTGGTAAGTTCATTATTCGGTAAGTTCACTATTTGGTAAGTTCATTATTCGGTAAGTTCACTATTCGGTAAGTTCATTATTCGGTAAGTTCACTATTCGGTAAGTTCATTATTCGGTAAGTTCACTATTTGGTAAGTTCATTATTCGGTAAGTTCACTATTTGGTAAGTTCATTATTCGGTAAGTTCATTATTCGGTAAGTTCACTATTTGGTAAGCCCCCCTCCCCCTGATCTGAGTGTGATTGAAGGAACACTTGGAATAAGATATGAACGAACAGCAGAGTGTGGAGTAACTCTGGAAATTGATTCACTTTGATCATAGTTTAAATTAGGAAACTTTCCTTTGGCTACTTGTTAACTTGCTCAACCTTCTCTTTATTCACATTCATGGTGTGCTATTTTTCACATTGCAATTATCTTCTTGGCTCATTCAATCATCCCTTTAGCCATTTGTACTTAGCAGTCTGTGATTTTTATCTTTTCAGCGCCAAGTGTCTTAAGGTATCTTAATTGCATTACCTATCTGGGAGCGGGAGTATTAGTCTCCTCGTTGTCCTATCAGTTGGCTTCTCCTCCAACTACAACCTCGGAACTCCTTCCTTACAGCAGAGGGATTTATTTCAGTGGAGTTTTCATTATACTGGAGCCAGCATAATGTTTCATCTCCACACCGGTCTTTGCAGCAAAATTATTTTCATCAATGAATTCATGTTATCTCCTTGTACAAATCCCCCTCTCATCTGCTATGTGGGCCTCCTGAGTGACCGAGAGCAGGTGCTTTCCTGCGCTGTGCTGTTCTGTTCTATGCTATCCAAAGGATGTGTGTGTTCGCAGGTTAATTGGCCCCAATATAAATTGCCCTCGGCGGGTAGTCAGTGGATGAGAAAGCGGGATAACATAGAACTAGTGTGAGCGGGTGATCGATGGTCAGCATGAACGTAGCGGGCCGAAGGGCCTGTTGCCATGCCATATCTTGCAATCAATCATGCTGAAAGTTACAATTTTCTCCATGTTTAGTCTCTTTAATTATTGCTAGTTTCTCCATAAAAATATTACAAACAGTAATAGAGATTTCCACAGTCAAAAAGGCACAACAGAGGATGTATTTCCTACGGCAGCTGAGGAAGCACAATCTGCCACAGGCAATGATGGTCCAATTCTACACTAGCCATTGTAGAGTCTGTCCTCACCTTCTCCATCATGGTCTGGTTTGGCTCAGCCACCAAGCACGACACCTGGAGGCTGCAGCGAATCGTCCGATCAGCAAAGAAGGTTATTGGCTGCAACCTTCCCTCCATTGATGAACTGTACACTGCAAGGGCCAGGAAGCGAGCGGGCAAGATCATCTCTGACCCCTCTCACCCTGGCCACAAACTCTTTGAATTACTTCCCTCTGGAAGGTGACTCCGGATTGTCAAAGCTGCCACAGCCAGACATAAAAACAGTTTTTATCCACGAGTAGTTGCTCTACTCAACAGCCAAAAATCTGTAGCCTCCCTTTGATCTGGTATTTTGTTGGTTCACATGCTTGATCAATGGTGTTTTATCATTAATGTTTTATTATTATTAATGTTTAGTGTTTTCTGAGTCATTCGTAACTGTCACTGTATGTCATGTTGTTACTTGTGGGCGGAGCACCAAGGCAAATTCCTTGTATGTGAATACGTGGCCAATAAACTTACTTAATTACTTTTAAAAATTGTTGTAATCAATAGACATACCAAGATCCTCCATTTATTCAGTGAAACAAGTGCAAAGTCATAATAAAATGTCCAATTTTTGTTTTGATTAGACGGTTGTCGCTGGTGATTAGAAAAGCATATTGATCCTAATGATACGTCCAGGCAAGTTATACTCGACAGACCTTCGATGGCCATGTGGTCCCCTGTGACTGCACGGTAGCGCAGCGGTAGAGTTGCTGTCTTAGACCCGGGTTTGATCCTGACGAAGGGTACTGCCTGTGTTGCGTTTGTACCTTCTCCCCATGACCGCGTGAGTTTTCCCCGGCTTCCTCCCACACTCCAAAGACGTACAGGTTTGAAGGTTATTTCGGAATTGGTAAGAATTGTAAATTGTATCTAATGTGTAGGATAGTGCTAATGTATGAGGATCATTGGTCTGCATGGTCTTGGTGGGACGAAGGGCCTGTTTCTGCGCTGAATCATTAAACTAAATTAGAACTAAACATACGATCATCAACTAAGAACCAATTCCAATCATACACTTTCCAAACATCTCTCTTTTTGTCTGATTCTGATGAGGGATCTACCACCCGAAACACTAGCCCTATTTTTCTATCTCCATGGATGCTGCCGGACCTGCAGAGTCTTCTCAGCATTTTCAGATTTCCAGCAAATCCTATATTTTTTTGGTTCACAAAACAAGTCACCGAACCATGCGCCATGATATGAAATGAACTTTAGACGAACCCTATCAATCAATCATGACTCATCATGACGAATCATCGCCTTCCTTCACAGTGAGGAATGCAGAGGAGTCACTGTGGTGGATGTTTATGTTAAAATGTATTTTGTGTGTTCCATTGCTTTTTATCTGTATGACTGACTCGGTAAATGGCAAATGAAATTCCTTGTATGTAGCAAAACATACTTTGCTAATAAAGTATTATTGTATTGTATTGTATTAAATCATGGGGAAGGCGAAAGGAATTGAAAGGACTTTATGTTCAAGTTTTCATGTTACATTAATTACTTGGGAAATCGGGTTGAATTCCTAATCTTCCCACCTACCTCATTGCAGTCCTTGCACATTTTTAAAACCTGCACTTTCTCTGTAATTGTGACATTATATTCCGTACTCTGTTTATTTTCTCTTCATAGTGTTGTGCTTGCGTAGAATAATTTACCTGGAGAGCACTCATGAAACAGTTTTCACTGTATCTCGCTACACTTAACAATAATAAACCAATACTAATTTTCAAGTCTTATGTGTACATTGATCATGCCCGTCAACTGTTGAAGGAAGATAAAACAAACTGATTGAAGCAAACAAAGGAGAAAACAACACCAAGATATGGTGTAAATTGCTTCCAATATTTTCACGAAGAATTGCGTGCTGATTTTTATTTTAACATTTCTCAAATTAAATCCTATTTTGCGAAATCCAATAAAAAGGAACTGAAGATAACTAGTTTATAGCAAGGATAGACACTACGTGCTGGAGTAACTCAGTCGGTCAGGCAGTATCTCCGGAGAAAATGGGCAGGTGCTGTTTCGGGTCGGGCCCCTTCTCCAGACTGATTGTCGGAGGCGGGAGTAACTGGAAGCAAGAAAAGACCAGGACAAACCAGAAAAGATTAAAAGACCACGCAAAAACAAACCAGGACAAACATTTTGTAAAACGTGTGCGATTTTGTCGTCCTGAACAATTTTTGTGAACTTTTTTTCGATTTGACTCAAAGTTTAGGTTAAATTCATGGGATCATGAATTAAAAGTCATTGTGAGACTTGGATTTCTATAGAAATGTTATATTGAGATTCAGATTACGATAGCAATTTATAACTAAAGTCCTGAACACTGTAGCCAGTTGGTGTGCAGTGAGTTCCTGCACACTGCTACATTATCAGTAGTTAGCAATCCCTCCATTATGAGCAGATAATCTGAGATTAATGGCCCTGTCCCACTGTATGAGTTCATTCAAGAGTTCTCCCGAGTTTAAAAAAAATCAATCTCGTGGTAAGCACGGAGAATGAACGTAGCGGGTACGTCGGAGCTCTGGGACGTCTCTTAGCGCTAACAACAGGTACTCGGGAAGACTCGCTAACAACAGGTACTCGGGAAGACTCGCTAACGGCAGGTAAGCTCGGGAAAACTCGTGAAGATTTTTCAACATGTTGAAAAATGTCCACGAGAGCCCCGAGTACCGACGAGCGGCCATTACCGTAAATCTCTGAGTTCGAATCAGGGCAAACTCGGGAGAACTCTTTGAATGAACTCGTACAGTGGGACAGGGCTTTAAAGGTGGTATTTGAAGGATAAATGCTAGTCAGACAACCAGTGATAACTCCCATGCTCTTATAGAGTCATAGAATCATACAGCATGGAAACAGGCCCTTCGGCCCAATTTCCCAATTCTAAACAAGATGCCCCAATTACACTAGTCCCATGCACATGTTTGCCCATCTATCTATCATCTATCTATCTATCTATCATCTATCTATCTATCTATCTATCTATCTATCTATCTATCTATCTATCTATCTATCTATCTATCTATCTATCTATCTATCTATCTATCTATCTATCTATCTATCTATCTATCTATCGATCTATCTATCTATCTATCTATCTATCCATCCATCCATCCATCCATCCATCCATCCATCCATCCATCCATCCATCCATCCATCCATCCATCTATCCATCTATCTATCTATCTATCTATCTATCTATCTATCTATCTATCTATCTATCTATCAATCTATCTATCTATCTATCTATCTATCTATCTATCTATCTATCTATCTATCTATCTATCTATCTATCTATCTATCTATCTATCCATCTATCCATCTATCTATCTATCTATCTATCTATCTATCTATCTATCTATCTATCTATCTATCTATCTATCTATCTATCTATCTATTATATAAAACTCTGTGGCTGCCATCCGTCCGTCCGTCCGGCGTCAAAATTCCCCTTTGATACCGCCCTAAGCCCACACAGCACGCGGAAAGGCAGATATTTTTCACCATTTCTTTTTTTTTTTGAAAATATTTTTTATTGGAGATAAGTACACAACCTATTTACATCATTACAGTCTTACATTTTTAAATTGATAATATTGTCAATTATTATCACATTGTCTCCAATACCTTTTGCCTTTTTTTTTTTTTTTTAAACTAAATAGAACTAAAGAGATAGATGAAGTAAAGAAAGAAAAGAAAGAGAAGAAAAAAAAAAAAAAACCCAAAACAAAAAAAAAAAAAAAAAAGGAAAAAGATAGTTAAAGAAGAATGGAAAAATTTATTAAAATAAAAAACTTCATTCGAGATATATTCGTACATTTCTAAGTATAGCATTTCATCCATTCTTTAGCCCGAGTGCTAGTCAGGTTCCTGTGCTGAACTATTCTGACCCTTTAAGTAATCAATAAAAGGAGACCATGTTCCAGCGAATAATTCCTGTTTGTCCAACAGGGAGAATCTGATTCTTTCCACGTTTAAGGTCTCCGTCATTTCTATAATCCACATTTTGATTGTGGGGGTCGTAGGGCCTTTCCAAAATTTTAGAATTAATTTTTTTCCTGTTATTAAACTATAATCAATAAAGTTTCTTTGTGTTGTTCTAAATGTTTGATTTAATTCTAATATTCCAAGTATTATTAATTTTGGATCTGGGTCCAATTGTGTGCTGGTTATTTTAGATATTATACTGAAAATATTTACCCAGAATTTTTTTAATTTTAATACAGTTTGCAAACATATGAGATAAGGTAGCTTCTAAATGTTGACATTTATCACATATAGGTGAGATATGTTGAAAGATTTTATGTAGTTTTGTTTTTGAATAATGTAACCTATGTATTACTTTAAATTGTATTAGAGAATGTCTGGTGTTTAATGAACATTGATGTATGTGTTGCAAACTTTCTTCCCAAGTATCTTTCGTTATTATTTGATTTAATTCTTTTTCCCATGTTTGTCTGTGTAAGTCCGTCGATGGAATGTCACTGTCTAATAAGATATTATATATATAAGATATTAATTTTTCTGTATTAGGATGTTTGTTCCAACATTCATCAAGAATTTCTGAATTTCTAATTCGAAAATTTTGAGTATTCGATTTTACATAATCTCTAAGTTGAAGATATCTGAAATAATAATTTCCTCGAAGTCCATAAGTCTGTTGCAACTCCTGAAATGTCAGAAAAGTGCCTTCCTTGTAAAGTTGTCCCATAATTTTAATTCCATAATTCTTCCATTGTGTAAAATCCCCGTCCAACCATGAAGGCTTAAACAAAGGGTTATTCACAATTGGAAGAAAAAGTGATAAATTATCTAATTTTAATGTCTTTTTTAATT
>CM075988.1:18874319-18964061 GCA_038087875.1 Malacoraja senta
AAATAAAGGAAAACGAAAATAGAGTGAATATAGAGGGAAAAGAGTAAAAAGTAAAATGAGAAGAGAAGAAAGAAAAAGAAAAGATAAGAGAAAAAGAAAAGAGAGAAGAAAAGAAAATAAAAGAGAGATGAAAAAGAGAATGAGAAAGAAAATAAAAGAGAAAGAGAAGAAAATGAAGAAGGAATAAATATGAAAGAGAGAAAAATAAAAAGGGAAAGAGAGTAAAATAAAGAGGAAAGAGAGAAAAAGAAAAGGAAAAAGTGAAAGAGGGGAATAGGAATAATAACAAGTCAAAGAAAGACCTAGAATTGGAGAGAAAAGGTAAAATAAAAGGGAAGAAAATAAAGAGGGAGAAAGAGAAAGGAAAGAGAAGAGAAAAATGAACTGGAAAAGTAAAAAGGGAAGAGGAATCATGGTAAAAGGTTAAAAGGGTAAAAGAAAGACAGAAAGTAGAGGACTAGGAAAGCTCCAGCACAAGGGCCTCGAGAAAGAAATAAGGAAAGAGAAGAAAATAGAGGCACGCCACACTCTTCTATCTCACTCCTCTACCCCATCTACCTCCTCTCCTCCCTCCATCATCGCCCCCACACCTCTCTCCCCCTCCCCATCCCTCTCTCCCAACCCCCACCCCTCCCTCTCTCCTCCCCCTCCCCATCTCCCTCTCCTCACCCCTCTCCCTCTCCTCCCCTCCTCCTCCCACCCCCCATCCCTCTCTCCCCCACCCCCTTCTCCCTCCACACTCTTCCCCCTCCCTCTCCTACCCCATTTCCCTAATCCCATCCCTCCCCCACACCTCTCTCCCCCTCCCCCACACCTCTCTCCCCCTCCCCCATCCCCTCTCTCTTCCCGTCCCCCTTCCCTCTCTCCCCCCGCCCTCTTCTCCTACCCCTCTGTCCCTCATCCACCCTCTACCCCTGCCTCCCCACTCTTCCACTTCTCTCCCCCTTACCCCATCCCACTCTCTCTCCCTCCGAATCCCTCTCTCTCCCCCTCCCTTCCCCCTCCCCTCTTACCCCCCACCCTTCCTCTACCCCCTCTGTTCCTCTTCCACCACTCCCCCCCCTACACCTCTCCCCCTCCCTCCCCATTCTTCCACTTATTTCCCCCCACCCCCCATCCCCCACCCCTCCCCATTTCCCACCCCCACACCTCTCTCTCCCCGCTCCCTTCCCTCCCCCTTCCCTCTCCCCTCCCCACTCTCCCCCTCTCTGCCCCCTACCCCCTCTCCCCCTCCCACCACACTCTTCCCCATCTCCCTCCCCCACCCCTCTCTCTCCCCCCTCCCTTCCCTCTCCCTCCACACTCTACCTCCTCCCCACCCCTACCCCCACCCCCATCCCTCTCTCCCACACCCCCTTCCCTCTCCCCCCAACCCCCTACCCCATCTCCCTGCTCCCTCCCTCCCCCCCTCCCCCACACCTACTCGGGTTCCTATTAAATTTTTTCCAACCGTGCCTCAAACCGACGTCACCTGGTTCTTGATACTAATCAGTGCATTCACCCTATCCATTCCCCTCGTGGACTTATACATCTCTATCATATCATCCCTCACCCTTCTGCACTCCAATGAGCATAAATTCCTATTCTGTCCAATAGCTCCGTTACCCAAGTCTTGGAAACTCAAGTCATTCTCATAAATCGTCTCTGCAATCTTTCTTGCTTAACATGAAACTGAATACATTACCATCTTGTACAACTGTAGCATTGCATCCTAACTTGTATATTCAATACCATCACTAATGAAGGCCAATGTATCAAAAGCCTTCTTGACCACCCTATCTACCCGCCGTACCACTTTCAGGGAACTGTGTACCTGCACACCTGGAGCCCTCTGCTCTGCAGCAATCCCCAGGACCCTGCCATTCACTCTCCATCTAAGTATGGCCCCCAAGCCATTATGTTTAGGAAGGAACTGCAGATTCTGGTTTAAATTGAAGATAGACACAAAATGCTGGAGTATACAGCGGGATAGGCAGGCATCTCTGGAGAGAAGGAATGGGTGATGTTTTGGTTCGAGACACTTCCGACGAGAGTCCTGAAACATCCTCTCCCACTGGAAAACCCAATCCTTCTCTCCAGAGATGCTGCCTGTCCCGCTGAGTTACTACTCCAACATTTTGTGTCTATCTCCAAGCCATTATGTCCATTTTCCGGGGGCTTCATTGTCTGTTAATTGAGTGCAGTGCAAACCCCCCTCCCTCAGCTTTATGCTGGACCACCATGTTTGGACCTTGTCTGTTCGGGTACCTGGAATGGGACTTGAGCCAAGAGTTTCATAGTCATATCCACTGGGCCACAGCGGACAGGATCTGAAACAGTACTGCAATAACGAGAGGATCTCCATTGTAATTACCAGCTCCTCGAAGCTCCATTTGGTCTGGCAGGGAATGTGCACTCTGGAGAATGATGCAGATAGGAACAGGGTAGGGAATTTTCCAGCTGTAATCCATGTTCTGTGCCAGCCGCATCATACAGTAATACAGAGATACAGTGCGGAAACAGGCCCCTCGGCCCACCAAGTCCGCGCCGACCAGCGATCCCCCCATATTAACACTATCCTACACACATGAGGGACAATTTTTACATTTTATACCAAGCCAATTAGCCAACAAACCTGTGTGTCTTTGGAGTGTGGGAGGAATCCGAAGATCTCGGAGAAAAAACCCGTGCGTTCACAGGGAGAACGTTCACACTCCGTACAGACAGCACCCGTGGTCGGGATCGAACCTGGGTCTCTGGCGCTGAAAGCGTAATAAGGCAGTAACTCTACCGCTGCGCCACCGTGCCACCCCGATCATTGATCATATCAGGCCGAGCACTGTAGGAACCGGCTGGATGGGGATTCTGTTGTTTAGTTTAGAGATACAGCATGGAAACGGGCCCTTCGGACCATGAGTCCATGCTGACCATCAATCACCCATTCACACTAGGTCTATCTTCTCTATTGAATTGAATGCTATTTATTGTCATTCAAACCTAGGCTTGAACGAAATTTCATTACTACAGTTTTTTACATTACAAAAAAAACCCAAGACCCACACTTAACACAGTTTACATAAACATCCATCACAGTGAGTCTCCAATACCTCCTCACTGTGATGGAAGGCAAAGTCTTATCGCTTCCCTTTATTCTTCACCCGTGGTCCAGCAGTCCAACTGCAGCGTCTAGGCGAACTGGGGCTCCGATGTTTAAAGCCCCTGGCGGACGATGGTAAGTCCTGTGGCCATTTAGCCACGCCGGGCGATGTTAGGCCCCGGCTCCATGTCCTTTAAACCCCGCGATTCCAGCGGGAGATGTTGCCGTTGCGGGAGCTCCGAAAAGCCGTCTCCCACCAGGGACCTGGAGCTCCCGATGTTCCTGTCCACCGGGCCTGCAGCCGGAGCTTCCGAAACTCCAAAGTCGGGTCGCAGCCGCGCGCCACCACAGCTCTCCCCGCTCCGAAGCCGGCCAGCTCTGCGATGGCAGGTCCGCAGGTCCACGACTGGAGCGCTCAGGTTGGTCCCGGCCAGAGGCCGCCGCCGGCTCCACGATGTTAGGCCCAACGACATCGGAGACCCGACAGGGAAAAGGTCGGGTCCCCGTACAGGGAAGAGACTAACGGTTTTCCCCCACATCCCCCCCCCCCCTCCAGCCCCCACATATACATAGCTAAAAAATAATAAAAAACTAAGCTCAAGACATATATTTAACAAGACAAAAATTAAAAAAAAGACGGACGACTGTAGCCTACACATTAGGAACAATTTACAGAGGGCCCATTAAACCTACAAGCACGAACATCTTTGGAATGTGGGAGGAAACCGAAGCACCTGGAGGAAGCCCTCACAGTCACAGGGGGAACGTGCAAACTCCACACAGACAGCACCCAAGATCAGGATCGAACCTGGATCTCTGGTCCTGTTTCTCGTATCAATTTCAGGCAGTAGTGTGTGTTTATAATGCAGTCTCACAACATTTTATAAGTAGTAAGGTCCATGATGTTACGATTAGCAAAATATAATGTTGATCAAAATATGATGTTAATTGGTTTGTTTCTTCATATCACCTGTCAAGAAGAGCACAAATATTTGCTTGGAGAAACATTCACTCAGTTAACTTTAATTCTATGTGAAATCGAATTGACGCAACGGAAGGTGCATAATGGAACAATAATCTCGGCGTTCAAATATCATCTCTAATTTCCTGAATTCTATTTCTTGTGAATACCTTGACTGATTTATAACCCAGGAGAGTTTTTGACAAAAGGTCTTGAACCCATTTTGTCGAGGCTTTACTATCTGTAAACATCACCTCTCGTTAGAATCTTGTTGGGACTGAGGACATATTTTTGCTCGACATTTAGCTGCAGGTTTGTGCAGAGCACACCTTTCACAAGCTAGATCGCATCCTGCCTTTGGTTCCTTCTCCCAGTTCAAGAATTAAGGGCGGTACATGGCGCAGCGGTAAAGTCTGCTGCCTTACAGTGCCAGAGACCCGGGTTCAATCCTGACTGCGGGTGCTCCAGTTTTCTACAGAGTTTGTACATTCTCCCCGTGATCTGCGTGAGTTTTTCTCCAGGTGCTCCAGTTTTCTTCCACACTCCAAAGATGTACAACAAAGATTTGTTGGCTAATTGGCTTGGTAAACATTTTTAAATTGTCCCTCGTGTGCAGGATAGTGTTAATGAGCGGGAATCGCTGGTCGGCTTGGACCCGGTGGGCCGAAGGGCCGAAGGGCCTATTTCCGCACTGTATCTCTAAACTAAACGGAACTACTGAAACTTCTGCTGCACTGTGTTTTCATTGGCAGTCTATGTGGGAAACACTGCAGTGATGTTCCGTCGATGTGAAAGGGGAGCAGCATTTTGACGTGTTGTTGGAAGCTACCAGCGCTTTTCCATCTCTCCCAGGCAATTAAGGAAGATTAGGGGAATCAGTTGTAGACTGTGGGTTAGAACAAGCAACAATGCATCGCATGCAGACCTCAGGAAAGGATTAAAGATACAAATAGCAAACAATGCCGAGAAACCAGGGACTAAATGTGCGCGCACAAAGACTTGCAGCATGCCATTGCTCAACTCAAACTGGAGCCCTTGGCAGCGATATGTGACCTAATTGTGGCCCTTGTCAGGAGGTACTAATTTACAGTTTTGCATTGACTGGGTCAATTGCCATTTTCAGGGGTTAAGATTTCGATAAATAGACTTTTTAATTAAATGGTGTCTGTCCATGTCTCCTTGTGTGTGACCACATCCACTAAAATGTTTTAAAAAAGAATTCCACATTCCAGTTTTATCCAAAGAGCTCAATCCCACCGTGAGCAAAGTGTCTCCACTTACATGACTGTTTTTCAATCGTATTTAGAGACAGTGGCTTCTTCCAACCGCAGTGACACACACTGCAGAAAGTTTTGTTATCTCCCAGTCATGCAGTCATCAGCGATGTGCTCTCGACACCTCATTCCATCCTGCTCCTCACTGCAACCTCTGTCCCCACCAAGCTTCCCCAAGCAAACCCATTCTCTGCAACCAGAATACCTGCTGCTTGACTGTCAGCTGAACGTCAGCTGAAGCCCATTTAGGACTGAGATGAGGAAATACTTCTTCACCCAGAGAGTTGGGAATCTGTGGAATTCTCTGTCACAGAAGGCAGTGCAGGCCAATTCACTGGATGTATTCAAGAGAGTTAGACAATAGACAATTGACAATAGGTGCAGGAGTAGGCCATTTGGCCCTTCGAGCCATTCAATGTGATCATGGCTGATCATCCCCAATCAGTACCCTGTTCCTGCCTTCTCCCCATATCCCCTGACTCCGCTATTTTTAAGAGCCCTATCTAGCTCTCTCTTGAAAGCATCCAGAGAACCTGCCTCCACCGGCCTCTGAGGCAGAGAATTCCACAGACTCACCACTCTCTGTGAGAAAAAGTGTTTCCTCGTCTCCGTTCTAAATGGCTTACTCCTTATTCTTAAACTGTGGCCCCTGGTTCTGGACTCCCCCAACATCGGGAACATGTTTCCTGCCTCTAGCGTGTCCAAGCCCTTAACAATCTTATATGTTTCAATTATATGTTAGATATAGCTCTTAGGGCTAACGGAATCAAGGGATATGGGGAGAAGCAGGAATGGGGTGCGGCTCTGGGATGTTCAGCCGTGATCAGATTGAATGTTACTCAAAGGGCCAAATTGCCTACTCCTGAACCTATTTTCTATGTTACTATGTTTCTATGTGCCTGCTAAATGCTAAATGCTCGACTCACTTCAATATTTTCTATAACCAAATTAAAGTTATATTTATACAAAAATTTAAAAGGCAGCTGAGTGGCGCAGCGGTAGAGTTGCTGCCTTGCAGCACCAGAAACCCGGGTTTGATCCTGACTACGGGTGCTTATTTGTACACAACTTGTACGTTCTCCTCGTGACCGCGTGGGTTTTTTCTGGGATCTCTGGTTTCCCCCCCCCCCCCCACCCCCCACCTCCAATTTTTGGTAGTAATTGTGAATTGTCCCTCGTGTGTGTAGGATAGTGTAAGTGTGTGGGGATCGCTGGCTGGCGCGGATTTGATGGGCCGAAGGGCCTGTTTCCACACAGTATTTCTAAACTAAACTAAAACATCATTTGACTTGTTTGAATGTCGCTGCGATGTTTTCTCCAAGAATACACGTCATGCAAGCGATCAAATGAATTCCTGGACTTTTTCACCTGAACGCTGCCTGGGTCAGAGGGAGTTAACTGTAAGGAGAAGTTGGACAAACCTGGATTGTTTTCTCTGGAACGCAGGAGGTTGAGGAGAGACCTGATGGAAGTTTTAAAAATTGGAAGGCAGAAATGGGATAGTAAGTCAGAACCTTTTTCAAGGATGGAAAAATCGAATACTTAAGGGTATTGCTCGAAGGTGAGAGGGGAAAAGTTTAAAGGAGATGTGCGGGCAAGTATTTTTAACACAGAGGGTGGTGTGCCTGGTGATAGTGGCATTTATGCTTTTAGAATGGCGCATGGACATGCAGGGGGTGGAAGGGGATGGATCACGTGCAGGCAGAAGAGATTAGTTAAAGTTGGCATCATGCTTGGCATGGTCATTGTGGGCTGAAGGGCCTGTTCTTGTGCAGTACTCTTCTATGTTCTAGGACAATCAGAAGGATCAAGAATGCATTAACGCACCAGGGATAACCACTTATATCCTGCCTTCACCTGCTGGCCACTGAGCTATGGATTGCGTTTCACATTGTAATGAATCTGTACAGTCCTCAGGCAGCACAGATACAACTGCCCCTCATCCACACCGCCCGAGCATTGTCACGTTTGAGGGGAAAACTAACCAGTCTGGTGCGGGGATAGGTGAGTCACCTTGCATCCATGCAAATCGTGAACCAGAGGACATAGATTTCAGGTGAGGGGAGAAATATTTAATAGAAACCTGAGGGGTAACTTTGTTAAACAAAGAATGGTGGTTGTATGGAACGAGCTGCCAGAGGAGATAATTGAGACAGGTACTATTACAATTTATTAAGACACATTTAGACAGGTACATAGATAAGATAGGTTTAGAGCGATATGGGCCAAATGCAGGCAGGTGGGACTAGTGTAGATGGGACATGTTAGTCCGTGTGGGCAGGTTGGGCCGAAGGGCCTGTTTCCACGTTGTGAGAATCTGTCACTCTAAATGTGGCCTCACCAACATCTTATAAAACTGTGACAGGATCTCCCAACTTCTATACTCAATACTCTGACTAATGAAGGCCAGTGTGCCGAAAGCATTTTTGACCACCTTATCTACATGTGATGCCACTTTCCACAAACTATGTACTCCTAGATCCCTCTGTTCCACAACGCTCCCCAGAGCCCACCGTTAACTGTGTAGGTCCTGCCCATAATAGTGCTCCCAAAAATGCAACGCCTCACATTTCTCCGTGTTAAATTCCATCAACCATTCCTCAGCCCACCTGCCCAACCGATCAAGATGCTGCTGCAATTTTTGACAACCATCTTCGCTATATACAATGCCATCCACTTCAGTGTCATCTGCAAACTTGCTAATGTTTCAACAGACTTTGCGACCTCCGCAATTCGCTGTTGCACCGAACACCACAGCCCCACCCGGCTTGGGCCTGCTCCGCAAAGAGTGGGTCACCCTGAACCGGCTCCGTACAGGGCCGTGAGGTCTGCCACTGGTGGAGGGGGTAGACCTCACGGCCCTCGACAACAGCACATTGAACTGGCTACAGCACCTGGAGGGCGTTACATAACTTCTGCTGCCTCAAACGCAAGAAGAAGAAGAAAGAAGAAGAAGAAGAAGAAGAAGAAGAAGAGAAGAAGAAGAAGAAGAAGAGAAGAAGAAGAAGAAGAAGAAGAAGAAGAAGAAGAAGAAGAAGAAGAAAGAGAAGAGGAAGAGGAAGAAGAGGAAGAGGAAGAGGAAGAGGAAGAAGAGGAAGAGGAAGAGGAAGGGAAGAGGAAGAGGAGGGGAAGGGGAAGGGGAAGGGGAAGGGGAAGGGGAAGGGGAAGGGGAGGGGGAGGGGGAGGGGGAGGAGGAGGAGGAGGAGGAGGAGGAGGAGGAGGAGGAGGAGGAGGAGGAGGAGGAGGAGGAGGAGGAGGAGGAGGAGGAGGAGGAGGAGGAGGGAGGAGGAGGAGGAGGAGGAGGAGGAGGAGGAGGAGGAGGAGGAGGGAGGAGGAGGAGGGGAGGAGGAGGAGGAGGAGGAGGAGGAGGAGGAGGAGGAGAGGAGAAGAAGAAGAGGAGAGACTGCCCATTGACCCCTCCCCTCCACTGCAGGGGTGGTTGGCCACAGTAGGCTCAATCCCTATGACGTGTTCTCAGGCCTCTGGGTATGGACATGCCCCCTTCGCCCAGTCCAACACAGTTAGCTAACTTATTTATGTGCCAACTGCATGACAGGGTAAGCCAGAGAGAATATTGGTATTCGATTATTATTGTCAACTGCAGATGTTGGTTTAAATCACAGATAGACGCAAAATGCTGGAGTAACTCAGCGGGACAGGCAGCATCTCTGGAGAGAAGGAATGGGTGACGTTTCGGGGCGAGACCCTTCTTTAGACTGAAGCTTTATTTTGCTTGCTATTTAGACGGATCAGATACTATACATAAATATATATATATGTTATACAAAAATATAATCACATCAAACTCAAGTACAATAGGTAGAGCAAAGGGGAAGATACAGAGTGCAGAATATTTAGTGTTACAGCGTTGTAACATTACAGTTACAGAGAAAAAGTGCTAGGTCCGCAATGAAGTAGGTTGGAAGATTGGCACTGCACCCTGACTTATAGGTGGGCCGTTCGCAAGTCTGACAACAGTGGGGAAGAAGCTGTTCCTGAAAGTGGTGGTATGTGGATTCAAGCTTTTGCATCCACTACCCGAAGGGAGAAGGGAGATGAGGGAATGACAGGAGTCCTTGATTATGTTGGCTAAATCAAGATAGGCCTGACTTTTTATAAATCTGAGGCAAAAACCCATGGCCTTCCCTCCAGTGGGAGCCAGGAACAGGGATGAACTTACCAGGGATAGAAGCAGTCAGTACCTGTGGCAAGGAACATGGGTGAAGATCTCTTCAATCCTGGACTTATCCCTGACTCCCGAGGGCTTCCAAGTGAACAAGGAACATTCAGGTTGCATTGAGAACCTGGTGGAAGATTTCACAGTCAGACCTAGAGGCCACTTGATCCATCGAGTCGTGGCCAACAATCACATTTTTATTCTAAGTTAAAAAGAGTTCTAACGTAAAAGGAGGGGGATTGCGGGTTTCACGAGAAGCAAAATAAGCATTTTAGTTTGTTTTTTCACAAACCAGGATGTGAGCTAAATAGGAAATAAAACTCATATTTCATAGCAGAGACAGTAAATTTAAAAGCAAACAAATTCCTTGAAGCATGTGCACCCTTGTTTTGTGTCTGCTGTGGGCCCATAAATTCTACTGAGCGATCACTAAGCTATCATCCTCCAGAGACTTTAGACTTTAGAGATACAGCGGGCTCCCAGTGTAAGGCCAAATTTAGAGGAAGAATAGTGGCTATAAATGTCCTAGCAAGTTCCAAGACATTTTAAATGACCCGCTTCTGCTGCCTCCAAAACGGCAGTCACTAGTTTTGCTTAACAAGGTACTATCTTCAGACCAGTCGGTACATTTGAGTAACGTCTGACGGCTTTGTTTCCTCTTGGCTTCTTCCCGCTTCGGTCTACTTGCTTCATTTCTGTCCTCTAAGTGGGCTCTGGAAAGGTTACACATCCACGCTAAGCCTGAATCTCCTAAACGGGCTTCCACTCAACTCTCCTTTTGAATAAACGGAGGAACAGAATGATGCTTTAAGGGAAAGTTGCAGCTCTGCATTGCTATAGCAACGAATTAGAGCTTCTCAAAGGTTGCTGTTGGGAGGACGCATTGATTCTTCATTGGATGTGACATCTTTTATAGAACTCACGCAGTATACAATTTTACAGTCGTTAACCCTTTGCAGGTAGCCTCTGTCTCCTGCCAGCCCTCCTTCCGAATTTAATCGGCAGTGGAGAAAGATTGATTTGTGTTGTTCTCCCCTCGGCAGGTTGAATTCATCATCGAGGATAATAATCAGTCACTGGAGTTACAATTAATGGCCATTAAATTATATATGTGCAAAAAACATTCCCTTCCATTAAAATATGACACAGCTCACTGCCTCACTGGTGGAGCGGGCACATTAAACTAGGTGTGGGAAGCCATGCTGTCCTGATTACAGGCTGACTGGCTGAAAGCTGTTGGAGTCGTACAGCATGGAAACAGGCCCTTCAGCCCAACACGTCCATTCCCACCGAGATACCCCAGCTTAGCCGTCCCATTTGCCTGTGGTTGGCCCATATCCTTCCATACCCTCCTTTTCATGTACCTTTCCCAAGTGTTTTTTTAAATGTGGTGAACACTGCCCAGTCCATCATGGGTACTATTTCACCACCGTCATAGGGATCAACAGGAGTCGCTGTCTCACAAAAGGCAGACTATTTCTTCAGAGACCCACACCACCCTTGCCACACACTCACTTCACTCATGCCATCGGGAAGAAGATATAGGAGCCTGAAAACTGTAACATCCAGGTTCAGGAATAGCTTCTATTAAACACTACAACCTCCAATTAAGCCAACAACTAACTAGACGGGAGCATTGATTTTGTTTTTTTGCACTATTATTGTTTGTTTGTTTTTTATGTGTACGTATATATATACATATGAGTGTGTGTGTATAGATATGTATACATATATATGTATGTATATATCTATATTACTAAAAGTCTCATCTTGACCACTTCCTGTTGTTCTGTATATTGATTTTTTTTTAAACGCTGCCACTTACGGCTGTGATTTTGGGCTATCTTACTCAGAGTCCCCCATCGATGAAAAGAGTTATTAGTGTTTAAAAAATGTTGAGATTCTCTCTCCTGAAGGCCATGCCCCTTCCGGAGGGACTATAAAACCCAGAAGTGTTGAGTGCCTCAGTCAGTCTCTGCAAGATGGGCGAGATAACACTGAACACATGTCTACTAAACTGTGAGTGGTTTTACTGACCTGTCAGTGCCCTTAATGTGGTTTGAAAATATAGTTTGGAGATGCTAAAGCTGTGTTGCCTTTGGTTTGGAAATGCTAAAGCTGTGTTGCATTTGGCGAACCCTCTCTGCCTCTCTGCTCACGCTTCGCATTCGTAGCACCAGCACAGGATGTGCGCAGAGAGCGGTAAACAAACACATGAGGATTCATCTCACTGGGGAGCGTGAGGTAACTCACAGAGCATCTATGATCTTTGGGATAATAGGAAGACTATTATCTAAATGGTGGCCGATTAGGAAAAGGGGAGATGCAACGAGACCTGGGTGTCATGGTACACCAGTCATTGAAAGTAAGCACGCAGGTACAGCAGGCAGTGAAGAAAGCGAATGCCATGTTGGCCTTTATAACAAGAGGAATCGAATATAGGAGCAAAGAGGTCCTTCTGCAGTTGTACAGAGCCCTAGTGAGACCACACCTGGAGTATTGTGTGCAGTTTTGGTCCCCTAATTTGAGGAAGGACATTCTTGCTATTGAGGGAGTGCAGCGTACGTTTACAAGGTTAATTCCCGGGTTGGCGGGACTGTCATATGCTGAGAGAATGGAGCAGCTGGGCTTGTACACTCTGGAGTTTAGAAGGATGAGAGGGCATCTCATTGAAACATATAAGATTGTTAAGGGCTTGGACACGCTAGAGGCAGTAAACATGTTCCCGATGTTGGGGGAGTCCAGAACCAGGGGCCACAGTTTAAGAATAAGGAGTAAGCCATTTAGAAAGGAGACGAGGAAACACTTTTTCTCACATAGAGTGGTGAGTCTGTGGAATTCTCTGCCTCAGAGGGCAATGGAGGCAGGTTCTCTGGATGCTTTCAAGAGAGAGCTAGATAGGCCTCTTAAAAATAGCGGAGTCAGGGGATATGGGGAGAAGGCAGGAACGGGGCACTGATTGGGGATGATCAGCCATGATCACATTGAATGGCGGTGCTGACTTGAAGGGCCAAATGGCCTACTCCTGCACCTATTATCTATTGTCTATTGTCTATTGTCTATTGTCTATTGTCTACTGTCTATTGAAATACTAAAGCTGTGTTACCATTGGTTTGGAAATTTTTTCTTGCCTAATTAAGTTGCCATGCCTAATTAAAGTTGCCTAGCCTAATTAAAGTTGCCTTGCCTAATTAAAGTTGCCTTGCCTAATTAAAGTTGCCTTGCCTAATTAAGATTGCCTTGCCTAATTAAAGTTGCCTTGCCTTCGATATAATTAAAAGTCTAATCTTGACCACTTCCTGTTTGCGCTTTATATTGATTTTAGAAAAAAACGCTACCACGTATGGCTGTGATTTTTTGGCCGTCTTACTCAGAGTCCCCCTCCGCTCATCAGGTGCTGAGGATTTTTCCCATCGATGAAAAATAAAAGAGTTATTAGTATTTTAAAAATGTTGAGAGGCACAAAAATTGGAATATTTTTTGGTCGAAAATTTACATCATGACATTGTATTGGTTACTTTCCCCAGATGCAGTTACATGTGGGAAGAAGTCTGTGTGAAACTTTGGCCTTTCTTTTCGCACAGTTTGTTAGACAGTACTAAGGGGCTGCTCTTTGACACTCTTACTAATCAAGAACCTATCAATCTCCACTAAAAATACCCAATGACTTGGCCTGCACAGCAGTGAATTCCACAGATTCACCATCATCTGGCTAAAGAAATTTCTCCTCATCTCCATTCTAAAGGTACATATTTTTATTCTGAGACTGTGCCCTCTGTTCCTAGATTCTCCCACTAGTGGAAACATCCTCTTCATATCCACTCTATCTATGCCATTATTCGGTATATTTCATTATTCGGTGTTTCAATGAGACCCCCCCCCTCATCCATCTGAACGCCAGTGATTACAGGCCCAGAGCCATCAAATGTTCCTCGTGCATTAACCCAATCATCCCCAGGATCATCCTCTGGACCCTCTCCAATGCCAGCACATCCTTCCCCAGATATGGGGCCCAAAACCGCTCAATATTCCAAATCTGGTCTGAACAATGCCTTATAAAACCTCCTTGTTTTTATTGGGTCAATGGTTGAATGAATTAATGGTTTAATTATCACATGTGCAAACGCACAGTGAAATTCTTTTCACACACACATTACAGTAGAGAATTGCCATACCTAAGCACATCCCGATGAGCAAAGTGTGCAGAAATCGTCTACTGATCTCGCATGCAAGAGACACCAGGTTTTGGTGCCGTTTTCAAGGACCGCATTCTAGTTTTTATGGAAACATAGAGAGAATCAGGCACTGTGGGGGCGGGAACAGACAAGGAAACAATTCAACGGTCTACAAAGTGACTGGGTAGTTTGGTAGTCCTTGAATATTTCTCCAGATCAATGTAGTCTAATGGCATCTATCCACTTGATAGGCATCTAAGCCAGCACCCTAATCATCATTCCCTCCACCATTGGTGTGCCATGGCTGCAACAACTACCATACACAAGGTACAGTGCAGAAACTCCACAAAGAACCTCCAAGCCCCTTACCTGTGCCACCAAGTTGATCCAGGTTCAGGTACATGGAGACACCGCCACCTGCAGGTTGCACCCCTCCAGGCGACCCACCATCCTGTCTGGGAATTGTTGTTCCTTCCTCATCACTGTGTCAAGACAAGAAATGCCTTTGCCTATAAGACGTTGGTGAGTGAGGCTGGTTTTGGCACCAATGATCACCATTGACAACACTCCATAGTTACATTTCAGATTACTTTGTAAGTGGTTCCCTCTTTGCTGTATGAATGCCTCCTCTCTCACCATTTTTCTGGAAGTGGCGGCGCTGTTTGAACAGCTGCAGCTCGCCTGCAGTCCGTCTGTTTTTACTTTTGTTGTTGTTTTCTTTTGTCCTGTTTTAGTTAAATTGTAGTTTATTGGGTTGTGTGGGTGTGGGTGTGGGTGTGGGTTGGGGTGGGGGGGGGGGGTGAAACATGATTTTTGTCTCTTCCTTCGGGGGAATGCGACTTTTTCTTGTCGTATCCCCCTTCTCTGCCTCCGTCTGCGCTGAGGCCTAATGGCGGAGCTGGCGGCCTCCAACTGCGACCGACCTCAAGGCTCCGGAGGCAGAGCCAGGACTTACCAACGCGAGGCTGGCCGTCTTCGGGGCTGCGGTGGCGTTCCGGCGGTGGCGACCAAAGACACTGGTGGCGACCTGAATCCGGGGCTCGGCCGCGGCTGGCCCAGTGGACGACATCGTCGGGAGCTCGCAGGTCACAGGTGGGTGACCTGTTTTTCTGGAGCTCCAGCAACTACAGCTGCGTCCGCTGGACTGGAGGGCGGCAGCTTCGGCAGCTTCGACCACCCCAGGCCGCGGAGTTTGAACTGGCCCGTCGCGGGCACGGATTCAGCCGTGGGACTTACTTACCATCACCCGGCGGGGTCACAACATCAGAAGCCTGGATCGCCTCAGCGCAGAGGGAGAACAAAGAGGGAAGAGACAGAGTCTTTAAGACTTTTGCCTCCATCACAGTGAGGAGGTGCTTGGTGAACTCACTGTGGTGGATGTTAATTTGTGTTTATTGTGTGTTTTGTTATTTATTATTATATGTATGACTGCAGGCAACAAAATTTCGTTCAGACCGAAAGGTCTGAATGACAAATAAAGGAATCTAATCTAATCTAATCTAATCTAGCCATTACTCTGAGCATTCAGAATTACTCGTTCCACACCATGGATAGAGACATAGAGCTCGTACAGCACAGAACCCGGCCCACCTTGTCTATGCCGTCTAATTTGGGATATTGACCCGAAACGTCACCCATTCCTTCTCTCCAGAGATGCTGCCTATCCTGCTGGGTTACTCCAGCATGTTGTGTCTATCTTGTGCTGGTTTCATTTGCCTGCATTTCCTATCCCTATTGATATTGTAACCCATGGACTCGCTGTGTTACCTGCATAAATGTTGTAATATCAACCTTTTTGATCATGTTAACAGTGCAAGTTAAGACATATTTCACACACGTCTGTATGATCAATGGGCTAATTACATCTTACACCTGAGCTGCAAATATCACTAATTTCCAGCACCAAATTAGGACATTAATTCCGAAGACCAGGAACCGTCAACAATAGACATTCTCAATGCGACTGGCAACATGTTTCTGTTGCTTGGCAACCTGTCGATGTGATGTAAGGATCCGATGGCTCAAAGCAAGTGATCAGTGAAGGATCCTTGGCAACGGTTCAATATAATCCATTGTCTTTCACTGGTTCAACGGTACTTTATTGTCACTGTACAAGAAGCACAATCATACTAAGTACAAGCGTGCAAGACAGTAGAGAACACTGAGTCAGTGCGCAGGATTTGCTACGTTTTAGACGCCATCTTGTACTCTGCAAGTCTGAATTTTTAACGAATGTTAGAGTCTTGTCCATGAAGGCCCGTTATCCTTGGTGGCGGCACTGGGCCAGAGTTGCAGGAGTGGGCCTGGCCTGGAGATGTGTCAATGTCCACCACCGCCGCTCCGTGCCGCTGCAGGCCACGTCCGTTCCGCGCGCTTGACCTCTTGGAAGGGCACCCGATCTAATGGAGCCCCAGGCTGCTGCAGGGCCTCCAGCAGGCCCACTCCACCCAGTCCGCCCACTCCGGCCCCTCCTCGAGACCGGCCCGTGAACGCGGCATCACCTCCCCTCCGACCACCGCTCAGACTCCGTGCCCCGGGCACCTCCCGCAGCCGACACAGAGCCACCTCCGAGGGCACAGAAGATGAGCCCCAGCCTGCTCACCAACATTGTATTTTCTTCCCTCCGCTGCCATCTTGTAACCCTTCTGTAGGATACCACTCCCATTTATTATTCATCCTTCCAACCCGCCCCCTTCAACAACCTCACCTCTTTGCCTGACTGGCTAGATGCCTAAAAACTGATTTTAACTCTGACTGTTTGAAAGGAAATAAACTGCAGTGGGCTCTTTTTTATTCACTCCAACTCCACAAACCTCCTCAGAGCTTTGTTCCAAATCTGCTCCTCCAAAAAGCTAACTAGGATGCTGACCATTCACCAGTGGAACTGCTGAACAGTCATATAACAGTACAGTACGGAAACAGGCCCTTTGACCCACCTTGTCCATGACGACCAAATTGGCAACTGGACAAGTCCCATTTGTCTGCATTTGGCCACTTTCCCTCTAAACCCTTCCTATCCATATACTGTATCTGTCCAAATGTTGTTTAAAAGTCGTAATTATATTAGCTTCTATAACTTCCTCTGGCAGCTCACTCCAGATATGGACTACCCTCTGAGTGAAAAGTTGCCCATCCTCTTAAATCTCTCTTAAATCTCTCCCCTCTCACCTTGAGCCTCTATGCCCTCTCGTAATTGGATCCACTGCACTGGGAAATAGTGCAGTGGATTCCAGAGATGCTGCCTGCCCCGCTGGGTTACTCCATCTTTTGTGTCTATCTTCCATTTAAACCAGCGTCTCCAGTTCCTTCTTACATATGAGCATTCACCTTATCTATACCTCATGATATTTCACTTCAATAAGCTCGCCCCTCAGCCTCCCACATAATAAAGGGAAAAAAAGTCCCAGCCTATCCAACCTCTACCTATAACTCAGGCCCAGGTAACATTCTGGTGAATCTTATCCGCACCCTTTCCAACTTAATGTCGTCCTTGGTCTAGCTGGACGACCAGAAATGCATGCACATGGTACCCCACGTGTAGTCTCACCAATGAATTCGACAGTTGAATCACGATGCCACAGTGTTTGTGCTCAGTACCATTCCCAATGAAGACAAGTCTGCCAAAGGCCTTCTGCACCTCGCTGTCCAATCGACCTGTGAGTGCTTTCATTGGCCAGAATTTCGATGCAATGATTTTGTGAGCAAACGAATGAAATTTAGAAATCTAGCAAACTTGGTAACATGATGTCATCTTTTGGAGTAACGTGAGGACCTCATTGGTTATGGGTGACTTGCCGACCTCTATGCAGAGTGATACCGCCACCACTTCATGTTGTAATCTGGGCAACTTGTCAAAGAGTGAAGAAACGACAACATTTCTATTACAGAAGACAATGAGGGTGAGATCTAAGGTGCCTTTTCATTAGGTTTTCCCGTCGATTTATGCCTGCACAGAAGAAGAAATAATTGTTTTGTTGACATTTTAATCACCGATTTGAAGCCATGTAAACATGCAGACTTCTTTGTGCCTTGAGTTTTTTTGAACCTTTTTCCCCAGGCCCATTTTGTGCGTTAATTTTGTTTGTGTTCAAATGAGTTTATTCAAAATCTAGTTCCCACCGTTAGGGAATCAAGAACTGGAAGGCATAGGTTTAAGGTGGGAGAGAAAAGATTTAATAGGAAGATGATGGGAATTTTTTTTCACACAGAGGGTGGTGGACATTTGGAATGAGCTGTCTGATAAAGTACTTGAGGCAGATAACATTTTAACAATGTTTAAAAGACATTTGGACAGGTACATGGATAGGAAGGATCTGGGCATCTAAAATGGGACTAGCTTAGATGGAGTCAAAGTGTCATACAGCACAGAAACAAGCCCATTGGTCCAACTTGACCAAGATGCCCGTGTTTGGTCCATATCCCTTCAAATCTTTCCTATCCATGCGCCTGTCCAAATGTCTTTTAAATGTTGCATCTCCATTTTAAATGGAGCATCTTGGTCAGCATGGATCAATTGGGCTGAAGGGCCTGTTTCCACACTGTATGACTCTCTAACTGCTGTGCCATCAGGGAACTTAGTGCTTCTTGAGGGGGGGGGGGAGAATAAATGGACAAAACTATGAACTTGTGGGTAACCAGACCGCAAACAGCTAGGTACTAGGTTTATTTCTGAATGTGGAATTCTACTGTTGACAGTGATGACAGGTTTTGTTTGAGTTGTTCACAGATCTTCTGCATTGCTGTAGTTCTGAAGAGAGAGCTAGTCATTTTCCATCTCTCGCGTAAGGTGAGTTGCTGTGACGAGGCAATAGTGTTCCCGTGTTATTAGTGCAGTCATGGTAAACCGCATCTCTCTCATCTTGGACACCTTTGCAGAAAATGGGCGGCACAGTGGTGCAGCGGTACAGTTGCTGCTCGCAGCGACAGATACCCATCCATGTTCGAACCTGCCTTCTGGTCCTGCCTGTACGGAGTTTGTGCGTTCTACACCGTGACTGCGTGGGTTTTATCTGTGTGCTCCGGTTTCCTCCCACACTCGAAAGAAGTGCAGGTTTGTAGGTTAATTGACTTCGGCAAAAATTGTAAATTGTCCCTGGCGTGCCGGATTGTCCCTAGTGCATGAAGATCGCTGGTGGACGCGCTCGCTGGGCTGAAGGGCCTGTTTCCGCGCTGTATCTCCAATCTAAACTTTAAAAAAAAAAACTAAACTAAAAGCACAAAATGAGTCTGTGTGAAATTGCTTTGGTATTTCGACTGCGACAAGAAACCATTTAAAACCTTGAATGGTTTACATGCACTAATGTGATCAGTAGTATTCTCCAAACGGAAAAGACTGATTTCGACCATAGCTAGGGAGCAAGCTCAATACAAAATTGGATCCTACTTATCATTAAAAAAGCCGTGTGGAATGCACGATCAAATAGACAGCTGTTGTTGCATTTTTTAAATTAATGAAATTCGCACTGTCTGAGCCAAAATGCGAGTATTCCCACTGAATAATAAGTGGCGTGTGTTGGAGCGACTGTTTGAGGTTTATTTGGTGACACATACAACTCAACATGTTTGCAACATGTTGTTATTTGGGACTCAGCTTTGTTGGGAAGAGCCCTGGAATTGAAATTATATCTGACAATTCCAATACTCACAAATATTGTAGCCTTTCTTGAAGGCTGAGATTCTATCAGATGTACCTTGTTGATCAGTACATTCAACAATCCACTGGAGTGCCACTCGATTTAAAACGTGTCGCAGGCACTGACGTGATCGTGCGATGGAAGATGTCGGCACAAAGCCAGCCGACAACGAGAGAGCACCACCGCAGAGGCAGGAGGCGGTGTTGCAAAGAAATGGTGGAGCAGCAGCGGAGGACCATGCTTGGCCAGGCCGACCCTGCTATGCCGCCAGTACAACAGACCTTAATGGTCAGATCGGGATCCCTGCATTTACAACAACTGGGACTTGAAAATGGCACCAAACTGACGATTCTGTACTGTATGTGAGATGCTTATCTAATATGTATCTAAGTGCTTATATATAGTGATATACTTCCTCCATGACACACTGGTCAACCTGAGGAGTACCTTCAGCAACAGACTTGTTTCACCATGATGCACCACAGAACGCAACAGGAGATCCTTTTTCCCTGTGGCTATCAAACTGTACAACTCCTCCCGCTTCTGTCGACTCCCCTACCCCCCTCTTCCCCTTCCCCCACCCCCCTCCCCCAACCCCCACCCCCTCCCCGATCTTTGCACATCCCCAATCTTTTCCACGCATCACTTTAGTTTCATGTTTCATGTATCTTGTGTTTTATGACCGTTGGCAGACCTCATTACCTCCTGGGATAAATAAAGCTCTATCGTATTGTATTGTATACGTACTGAACTGTAAACAAAAATGGATTTCATTGTACCTCGGTACATGTGACAAATAAAGTGCCATACCAAGTATCTGCACAAAATCCAGCCCTGCTATGTTGCGAGGGACCCCGTGTAGAACTCGAATGCCCAGGAACGAAGACGGCTGCAGAGTGGTGGACACTGCCCGGTCCATCATGGATACTGACCTCTCCTCCATCGAAGGGATCTACAGGAGGTACTGCCTCACACAGGGAGCCTGCATTTACAGCAACTACATCAAAGACCCACACCACCCTGCACACCACACTCTCATCTCACTGCTACCATCGGGGAGAAGGTACAGGAGCCTGAAAACCGTGACCTCCAGATTGAAGAACAGCTTCTTCCCAGCAACCATCATGCACTTGAACACTGCACAACACTAACCTCTACCTCAGTAAACGTGATATTCTGTGGACTTTGTTTTGGCTTCCCTACGTCCTTTTATTTTGCACTTTTATGGTTACCGAGAATGATTGATTATTTATTAATTTACTGTATTATAGTATTGATTATTATATATTAATCCGTGTATTCTTGCATTTACAGCCCTGTTTAGCTGCAGCAAATGTGAATTTCATTGCTCTGTTGCCGGTACATCGGACAATTAAACACACTTGACTCTTGAATGTAGACCATATGGACATCGGAAAGTTGAAGCAGAATGGGCCACTCGGACCCTCTAGCCTACTCCTCCATTCAACATGTTATGTTTGATGTGCCGCAGGGCTGTGGCCTCTCTGGGTCAGTTCCCCACAACCATCAATTCCCTCATCTTTCCAAAATTTACCTTCTTCCCTTTTAAACAACATAACTGATCTTCCCTTCAAAACCCTCAACCAGGGAATTCCAAAGATTTACCGCTTTGTCAACAATCAAACTGTCATTACTGATTCTTATTTCAATTTTCTTTGGGCGGAAAATGCGGACCTCAATCTATGTTATACAGCAAATGCTTTCATTTATGGGGAACGGGTTGCGTTGGGGGAATGGGTGAGTGGTGGAATATTGTGTTGGGTGATCGGGACCCAACGGGTCCCACTTTGTCTAGTTTTTCTTAAAAGGAGGAATCTACCTAACCTTTACTCATCCAGAGGTCTATTAAGGATATGTTCAGGATGGGACTGGACTTTGCTGCCTTCCCCCACAGTGGGAACCATTGTGGGGGGATGTTTTTATGTTGTTAAATTCTTTAATGTTGTGTCTTATCTTTATTCGTGTGCTGCATTGGCAAGTCAAAATTCACTACACCATTTGGTGTATGTGATAATACATGTCCTTTGTATCCTTTGTATCCTTTGATTAATAATGAATTTGTAATCAGAACACTAAAAAAAGAGTGTAGGAAAGAACTGCAGATGCTGGTTTCCAACCAAGATAGACACAAATGGCTGGAGTAACTCAGCGGGTCAGGCAGCATCTCTGGAGGAAAAGGAACAGGTGACATTTTGGGTCGAGACCCTTCTTTAGAAAGAGGTTGGGGGTAAAAGTATTAGTTGTAGAACTGAAGATGGACAGACTGAGGAAGGATAAGCTGGATGGAAGTAAATGCTGACTGTAAGAAGGACTTGGAGAACCCAGAGTGTATCAGTCAACAAAGGTTGCAGAAAGAAGATAAGAAAAGGTGATGGTTGTTGGAGAAAGGGGCCATGTGAACAAAGATCAGCAATAGAAAAGAAAAGGTAATAGGGTGGATGAAGAGGGAATGTATCAGAAGCGTAGAGAAGACACAGAGAAAGATAATTACAGAACCTCTGACATATTTTGTGAACCTCGGTATTGTTACCACCTTGTTGGAGGTGAATGGAGCTACAGAACCAGAGAGGATTGCAGCAGAATAAATATTTATCCGCGGAATAATCACTGAATGCACTGTGGCTGACGGACTTTCGGAGTTCAATAACTGATCATTACTACTAAGTGCTCCAGTCCCTCCACCAGAGCTCCCTTGAAAAGATCAATATTAACACTTTGAAAGCAGACTGTGATTTAATGGTTTACTACTGGTTCCTTGTCAGACACGGGCATAAAAAGATCTGTCTTTGCTCTAGTGTCAGTCATTATACATTAGAATGAGAGAATTCAGATGATTTTTTCAGTGAGAGAACTTTATGAATCAAAGGACAATTAGATGTCTTGTTAAGGTTATTTATTTGTGTTAAGATGTGACTGTAATACTCCAAGGGGCAACACGTTTCTGGCACGATGGCAATAATCTTCCACATCCATCAGCATCAAGAATCAATAGGTAATATGATTAACCAGCTCAGGTCTTTGTTAAACTCAACAGGACAAGTACAGAGAGGCACAGGGCAGAGAAAGAGTCTAGTTCTCTTCTCGGTCTCCATCTGAGGACATTGCTTCCTCTTCCACTTTAATTAGTTGTGCGAGCTGCCAATCTAAAGTCGGGTCTGACAACTTTCTCCGCATTTTCCTGAGTCCTTGCTTTAGATTTCTTGGTGTGCAGATCCTCCTGTTATTTCCTCAGTTGATTTCCAAATTGACACATAAGCAACTATGTTGTTCCAAGGGTCAAACCGTCTTGGTTGATGATGTGACAAGACTTCTCGTTGTGTTGAGGGGAAATACATTCTGAAAAGTCACTCATTCCTCTGTTTGAGATTATTAGCTCAATGTTCCCAATCTGGTCTTGTGGATATTATACTTTGTCCAGTAAGTGTCGTTGGGAGAAGATTACCTCTCTATTCCCACCCTCTAGTGTTGAGGGAAGACCTGGTACAACATTCTGAGAAGTATAGATTGGATCAAAAACGTTATCTCAGGGTGGAAGAGTCAAAGACTAGGGGGCATAGCTTTAAGGTCAGAAGGGAAAAGTTTAAAGGGGATGTGCAGGGGCAAGTTTTTTTTAATATGAAATGCGCTGGCAAGAGTAATAGTGGAGGCAGATGGCTTTTAAGAGGCTTTTAGATAGGCACATGGATGTACAGGGAAAAGAGAGATATGGATCATGTGCTGGCAGAGGAGGCTAGTTTAACTTAGCATTGTGTTCTGCATGGACATTGCGGGCTGGATTGCCTGCTCACCTGCTGTACTGTTCTATGCTCTGTGTACTCAAGGAATTATCCAACTGTTTAATTACTCTTCCAATTGAAGTGAGTAATCTGGTTAAAGGTGTGAATGTAAAAATTATGTCTGATGGCAAAAATTAGTTCTTTACAAAGCTGTTCTAAAGCATCAGTCCCCTTTAATCTGGCTCTCTGGGTTATTAGAAGATAGGCACAAAAAGCTGGCGTAACTCAGCGGGTCAGGCAGCATCTCTAAAGGAAAGGAATTGGTGACGTTTTGAGTTGAGACCTTTCTTCTGAGAGTCAGGGGAAATGGGAAATGAGATACAGACGGTGATATAGAGAGATATCGAACAAATGAATGAAAAATATGCAAAAAGAAACAACGATCAAGGAAAGATGGAGCCCACAATGGCCCAATGTTGACTGTGGGCGAGGTGATAATGAGTTATACAGATGGTGAAACTTCACAGGACGACAGTGTGAACTTGTACAACGACCAGGGTGGGGGATGGATGCAAGGGTTGTAAATTGCTCCTTTCTAAGCCCCCCCCCCCCAGTCTAGTTTCAGTAAAAACACTGAATCAAGCACTTGAAACAACTAAATTTTATTTTAACAAAAGCGCGTCACACTTCAACTACTGTACCTATCCCACCGTGGGTTCAATCCTCGTATCTGCCTGTTCAAGCCCTCTAGGCCTCGCTCAGACAGAGACACTCCAGAAGTTCACGCAGTCCCAAGTGCTCTCCCAGAAGATCGATGTTGGACCTTGTGGTAGTGGACTTTTATATGTCCCAGGACTACAAGGGGCTGAACCACATGTGGGTGGTCTCTTAATAACCCAATTACAGATATCGATTAACCCCATACATAACAGACATTTCCCTAACCCAATAATACAGCAGCTCAATACATTGTATTCAAACCGGACTTTGTAAGGAAGCCAACTTAGAAACATTTACCCTGATCTACAAGAAACCCAGACAAGGCTCAATACCTCATCCAATCAACACTCGGCAAAGTTGAACTCTGCGACATTATTTACAACTATTTACAAGGTTTGCAGTCATCCAATCCATTCTATGAATTTTGCACCTAATTGACAGGGTCTGCAGATGTTCTTATTCTTTGCTTGTAAATTGTATCTCGGCTCTAGACACACTGGCACCACTCCACAGCTTGTCCCAGCTCTGCAAAGAGCAATTCCAAATTGACCAAATCTCCCAGCAGCCCTGAAGCTTTTACCCCATTTTGAAGTCCTAGCCTCTCCAATTTAGCTAGGATTCACAGGGTTACTTGAAGTTGGTGAAATCAATATTCCACTGGGCTGTAAGCTGCCCAAGCGAAATATGAGGTGCTGTTCCTCCACTTTGCATTTGGCCTCACTCTTACTTCAAGACTCTGCAAGTCAACTGACCATTGATCTATCACGCTGAGTACTGAGGGTCACCTTTATAAAATCACTTGCTGAAGCAGCATATTCATAAATCAATAATGTGGTTGATCACTGAAAATAAGGTCAAATAATAAAACCAGACACAGGTTCATATCAAGAAATATAAACCTGAAACACAAAAGGATTCACTTAAATGCATTAAGCTTGTCTTGGAATATTGTGCATATTTTGTCTTTGTTTAACCAAAAGTGAGGGTCCATAAATGATTTGCAAGGATATTAAAGTCATTGGGCTATATAGCACAGCAATAAACCCAAAACTCAACGGGTTACTCCAGCATTTTGTGTCTATCTTCAGTGTAAACCAGCATTTGCGGTTCCTTCCTATACAGAACTGGGCCCTTTGGCCCACCTTGTCCATGCCAACCATTTTGTCTGCATTTGCCCCTATTAGCCCTCTATACCATTTCTATCCAAATGTCTCTTAGTTGGATCTGCTTCCTCTGGCAGTTCATTCCAGATATGGACTACCCAAACGAGTAAAAACATTTCCCCTGAGATCCCTCTTAAATCTCTCCCATCTCACCTTAAGCCCCTTTAATTTTAGAATCCTCTACCCTGGGGATAAAAGAATGTGAGCGTTCATTTTATCCGTGCCCCTCGTGACTTTGTATCCCTCGATAAGGTCACTTCTCAGCCTCCTCACTCCAAAGAAAAACGCCCCAACTCATCTGGCATCCTGGTGAATCTCTTCTGCACCTTTTCCAATTTACTGACATCCCTCCTGAAGCTGGGTGACCAGAAGCGAGGAAATTAATTCATTGGGAAACAGGTTGTTTCCCTTTTCTTCTATGATGACTGTGGACTGAAGACTTTAAAATAACAAAGACTCCAACAGGAGTGAATTGAGCGAGAAGCAGAATCCACAACTAGAATGGTCTCTAATAAATCAAGAAGATGTGGAAGGTGACTTGGAGGATCACAATATCACACACTATTTCTTGACCTCTTTCACTGTTGTCATGTCAGTGAAATAAAACCAACATTCATATAATCTCCTGCCTGCAGAGCCACAGGGATTGGTAGCATGGGCAGATATACGGATAGGAAGGTTTTAGAGGGCCATGGGCAAATGGGACTAGCCCAGGATGCCAACTTGGTCAGCATGGACAAGGTGGGCTGAAGGGCCTGTTTCCATGCTGCAGTACAACACCACAGTACAACACAGGAACAGGCCCTCAATGTCTTTACAGAACATGATGTCAAGTGAAACTAATCTTCTCTACATGAGCATAATCCAAATCCCTGCATATCCATGTGTATATCTAAAAGCCACCTAAATGTCACTATCGCTTCTGTGTCCATCATCCCTGTAGCTCTATGACTCAAACTATGGAAACTGCGGCCACAGATTTACTCTTCCTCAATGTGGGAATTATTTTCAAGATCATTGGATAAATGGTCAGGACCTCAAGGTTGCAAAGGTGGGGGCTGAACACTACACATCCATTTCTAATCTTCATTGGAGATAATGAACAAGCATGAGAACAGTGCGGCACTGCGCTGCAGTTTGTCGAGCGGCTGCCTCACAAAGCCAGAGACCCGGGTTCGATCCTGACTCTGGGTGCTGTCTGTGTGGAGTTTGCACATTCTCCCTTTGACTGAATAGGTTTTCCCTGGTTGCTCCGTGTTTCATCCCACATAGAGTCATCGAGTCATAGAGTGATACAGTGTGGATACAGGCCCTTCGGCCTAACTTGCCCACACCGGCCAACATGTCCCAGCTACACTGATCCCACCTGCCCGTGTTTGGTCCATATCCTTCCAAACCTGTCCTATCCATGCACCTGTCTAACTGTTTCTTAAATGTTGGGATAGACCCAGCCTCAACTACCTCCTCTGGCAGCTTGTTCCATACACCCACCACCCTTTGTGTGAAAAAGACATGTCCCAAATGCGTGTGGTTTTGTAGTTTAAGTGACCTCTGTAAATTGCCCACTAGTGTGCAAAAGTGAGACAACAGAACTAGTGTGAGTGGGTGATCGATGGTCAGCGTGGATTTGAGGTGCTGTAGGGCCTGTTTCCAGGCCGTATCTCTGAACATCTGATTGAATGGTTGTGGCGCTGTAGAGAGCTGCGGCAATTCATGTTCGTACTGCAGCGAACTCCCCTCAGGACCTGGATTTGAATCCAACCAAGACAGATGGCATGAAATTCTTTAATGGTTAATTGAGGGCATTAATGAGATTATTTTGGGCCGTCTCAACCTAGTTCCCTGCTCGTATTATTTCTTGTCCCATAACTTGGCACTAAATTGACGTTAATTAACAAAGCTGACTGGGTGACCATTGGGGAACAGAGGCAGCAAGTGAAAAATGTTAAGTAAAGGTAACATGGGGATATGATTAAGACTGGAACTAAGATGCACTCTCAGAAAAACAGCGGGGACAAGAACTGGCAATGTTTGTTTGTTGCAAGAAGCCACTGCTGCTTTTGAACACTTCTATGCCATTGCAACAACGCCGGTCTCCATTTATGTAACACCTTTCCCACAGCAGAACTGTCCTGATGCACTTGAAAGCGATGCTGGTGTCTGTCTGCAAGTGGTCTCATTGCCTCATCTGATACTCGTAGCTAGCAAAGGGAAATCAAGACCTGATAGAAGTATATAAAATTATACCCTATACGGGTATATGCGGTAGACAGTCCAGAACCTTTTTCCCAGGGCGGTAATGTCATAGACCAGAATGCGTAGCTTTAAGGTTTCAGGAGATTTGTGGGTGCAAGTTCCACACAGAGGGTGGTGGGGTCTGGAATGTTCACTTACAATGATATTTTAATGGGGACTGTGATAGCCATTGTTAAGGAAATGGAGCTCTCTGGCATAGATTAGTGGTGGGGTCTGGAATGTGCTGCCAGGGGTGGTGGTGGAAACAGATACAATAGTGCCGTTTAAGGGTTTCAGTTTAGAGATACAGCGTGGATCAGACCCTTTCGGCCCACCGAGTCCACGCCTACCGCTGATCACCCGCACACTAGTTGTCCCATGTTATCCCACTTTTGCATCCTGGGTGCTTGGTGGGTCAAAAGGTCTTTGTCTTGCTATATCGCTCTATATTTCCTTCAGTCCACTTACAATGATATTTTAATGGAGACTGTGATAGCCATTGGTAAGGAAATGCAGCTCTCTGCCAAAGATTAATGATCAAACCATCCTTTATTTCTCTGTTGGTGAATGCACTGTGCTTGAACCAGACCTCCATTCCCAGATTGTTTTTGACTGACATTAAAACACAGTGTGAACCTGCCTGTCACTGTACCACACTACAATTGTCGATTATATAATTGGGCTGGGTGCCGAATGTTTCTTCCAGATGTTTATTTATATCCTCATGAGTTGTGCATCATGAGCAGCGATTTTAAACAGCCTGATTCCAATATTGTTCCCGAATGAATGGCAGGGGATGGACAAAAACGATCCCAGGAATAAGGACACTTTTCCTTTTGATCCCAAGCAGGAAAGCAGTGAGTTATAAAATGGAGACATAAGGAATTGCAGATGCTTGTAGTCCTGAGTAAAACACAACGTTCTGGAGTGAAGGACATGGGGGAACAACAAGAACAAACAAATGGGGGAGACATTCAGCCTGTCAAGACACATCTGTGGCAAGAGGAATTAAAGTACCTTGACTAATACTTACAGTCAATCTTTTTCACTGGATCTCAGGACAGAGAACATACTACAGCACAGGAAAAGGTCCTTCGGCGCTGAGATGCGGTGGAGGTGCTGAAGATGATGGCAAGTTATACTAATCCCCTTTCTCCCTGTACATGATCCATATCCCTCCACTCACTATATTGGCTCCATTACTTATCCATGAACCTATCTAAAAGCCTCTTAAATGCCGCTATCTTATCTGCCGATCACAACCACTCCTGGCAACATGTTCCAGACACCCACCAATCTCAGTTCATAAGTGATAGGAGTTGAATTAGGCCATTCTGCCCATCACGTCTACTCCGCCATTCAATCATGGCTGATCTATCTTTCCCTCTCAACCCCATTCTCTTGCTTTCTCCCCCATAACCCCTGACACCCGTTCTAATGTGTGTCAGAGGTTATGGGGAGAAGGTGCAAGAATGGGGTTAGGAGGTAGAGATAGATCAGCCATGATTGAATGGTGGAGTAGACTTGATGGGCAGAATGGCCTAATTCAACTCCTATCGCTTATGATCTTATGATCTAATCAACACTTTATCAATCTCCAACAAAAATATCCATTGACTTGGCCTCCACAGCCTTCAGTGTGGGGAAAAAATAAACTAACCTCACACATATCCTTTAAATGTTGTCCCTCTCACCTTAAAGCTACGCTCTCTAGTCTTTGACATTTCCACCCAGGGATAAAGGTTCAGACTGTCTCCATCCTACACTATACTCTGCACTCGCTTTGCGCTACTATTGTGCACACGCGTGGCATGATTTGACTGGATAGCTTGCAAAACAAAGTATTTCACTGTATCTCAGTACATGTGACAATAATAAAGCTATGCCAATTTGTTTTTTAAATAAGGATCAGTGAGAGACATTATCAGGACACGGCAACTTGCTGAGGCAATCAGAACCTATTTTCAATCCAGTACACAGGCAATCAGACAGAGCAAATCAAAATGGCCCTAAGATGAATGTTACTCCCAGTCACCGGGGCCAGACGTTTCACAGGCACAAGCAGGGAACAATGCAGATAAAAGACTGCACCAAATGCCGAAACTAATATGCACAGGCTGATACAACTATAGGAAACATAACATAGTCCGCATCACCAACTCATCTGCACAAGAACAACCAAGTCTTTCAATTTATTGCAAAAAAACAAAGTGCTGAATGAACTCAAGCATCTTTTTACTTTCGCTTAGCGATACTGCGCGGAAACAGGCCCTTCGGCCCACCGAGTCCGGGCCGACCAGCGATCCCCACACACCACCACTATCCTACATACACCAGGGACAATTTACAGTTATACCAAGCCAATTAACCTACAAACCTGTATGTCTTTGAAGTGTGGGAGGAAACCAGAGCTCCCGGAGAAAACCCATGTGGGACATGGGGAGAAGGTACAAACTCCGTGCGGAGAAGCACCCGTAGTCAGGATCGAACCCGGGTCTCTGGCGCTGTAAGGCAGCAACTCTACCGCTGCGCCACCGCACCACCCAGTGTTTATGAGGCCTTTGTTGAATTTCCTGCCAGATTCGCCGCCCTGCTTCCAAAACTGACTTCAACACCACCGTACCATTAGAGACATTTAAAGTTGTACCCAGTCAAAATTAGTTTAGTTTAGACTATCTTTGAAGAAGAGCTTGGGAGCTTTCAAATGTATGAGATAACTCTGATGTTTTCAGACTACAGAATTTAGTTATTTTAATTGTGATTGAACATTCACTGCTTGGTTGTAAGATATCCAAGTGAAATACAATATGAGCGAAACATAAACCAGCATCACAGATCAGATATATCATTCATGGATACAATCAAGTTAAACTCCAGTTACTCTGGCTTTTTGCGTCCAGTACAAGTACAATAGGGATAGCAAAGAAGAAGGTACAGAGTGCAGAATATAATAGCGTAGACAAAAATGCTGGAGAAACTCAGCAGGTGAGGCAGCATCTATGGTGCGAAGGAATGGGTGACGGATATAACAGGGCATCAGTTCCATGGACAACGTCCAATGTCTGCAATGGGGTAGAGGTGAATCGGACAGTACCCCAGCTGATGGAAGGACCATTCAGAAGACTGATAGTAGCCTGATACTCACTCTGATATTTTTCTCTTTGCACTACATGTTGAACTTGTGCATAGGCTGATTTGATTTGACTAGATAGCATGCAAACATAAGCTTTTCGCTGTATCTCAGTACAAGTGACAATAATAAACTAACACTGAGATCAACACAATAGAGGTATCACCTGTTTGCTCAGTTGGATGGGAAATGATCGTAGAATGCCCTCTTGTTTCCTGGCCAATGCTCCTTTATCATCCACCATCCTTGAGGCACTGACCATCATCACTCTGCTGCCTGGCTAACTTGGCTACAGTAAGTGTAAAGGGCCTGTCCCACTGTACGAGGTACTTCAAGAGTTCTCCCGAGTTTCCCCTGATTCGAACTCGGAAATTCAATTCAATTCAAAATTACGGTAATAGCCATTCGTAGGTGCTCGGGGTTCTCGTGGACATTTTTCACAGTGCTGAAAAAACTTCACGAGTTACCACGTTTCCCGAGTACCTGCCGTTAGCATTACAAGCCGCTACGAGACATCCATGAGCTCCAACGTAGCCGCTGCATACATTCTACGTACTTACCACGAGCTTGATTTTTTTAATACTCGGGAGAGCTCTTGAATTGCCTCGTACAGTGGGACAGGCCCTTTAGGAAGTCACGTTGCAGCTCTGTAGGACTTTGTTTGGTGGTGAATCTGTGGAATTCTTTGCAACAGAAGGCTGCGGAGGTCGTCAGTGAATATATTCAAGGTCGAGATAGACAGATTCTTGATTAGTATGGGTGTCAGAGGTTATGGGGAGAAGGCAGGGGAATGGGGTTAGGAGGGAGAGATAGATCATCCATGATTGAATGGCGTGGATTTGATGGACCAAATGGCCTAATTCTGCTCCATTCACTTATGATCTGTTTAGGCTGCATTTGGAGTATTGCCTGCAGTTCTGGTCGTCCCATTACAGGAAGTAATGGAATGGGTGCAGAAGAGGTTTAACAGAACAATGCCTGGATTAAAGAGTATTAGCTATAAGGATAGCTTAGGATATAGCTCTGACGAAGGGTCTCAACCCGAAATGTCACCCATATCTCCTCTCCAGAGATGCTGCCTTTCCCGCTGAGATATTCCCGCTTTTTGTGTCTATCTTCGATTAGCTATAAGGAGACATTGGACAGACTTGGAATTTTTTTCTCTGGAGCATCAGAGGTTGAGGGGAGACCTGACAGAAGTATATACAATTATGAGAGACATAGATTACATGGAGTCAGACCTTTTTTTTCAGGTTAGAAAATTCAAATACTAGATGGCATAGCTTTAAGTCGAGCGAGGCAAAGTTTAAAGGAGATGTGCAGGACATGGGTTTTACACACAGTGTTCTATGTAAAATATTTCTTTCTCTGCAAGAAATTGTTAGGAATTGCGCATGCAGCCCAGACCATCACATAGATCAACCTCCCTTCCATTGGTTCCATTTATACCTCACGCTGCCTGGGCAAGGCCAGCAGCATAATCAAGGGTGACTCGCACCCTGGCCACTCCCTCTTCTCCCCTCTCCCATCAGGCAAAAGGTATAGAAGTGTGAAAACGCACAGCTCCAGATTCGGGGAAAGTTTCTTCCCACCTGTTATCAGGCAACTGAACCATCCTAGCACCAATTAGAGAGCGATCTACCATCTACCTCATTGGAGACCTTGCTGACTGGTTAGCACGCAACAAAAGCTTTCCTGTGTACCTCAGTACACGTGACACTAAACTAACCTGAACTAAACTAAAAAATGGTGACTGTAAACTATTCCGACCCTTCTCGAGTGAGTGTGAAAGGAGCTACAGGAATGGAAATCTTCTTTCCTATGTTGGCAGCACTGGAAGGTGTCTAGTCCCCATGGGTTTATGCAAAGTCAGGTTGGTGGAGAACACACATCAAATCCAACCATTGTAAGTTGACAAAAGCCATTATGTCCTATTTGGGAATGTGGATTGATGTGAGGAGGTAGCGGGCTGCCAAGGTTTGGCGACTGATTGTCACCGTGTCTGGTTCTGCTGTCGTGAAGGCATCAGAACCAGAAAGCTGTCATAATCCATTAGGATCCTCCTGGATGGCTTGCTGAATTATTCAATAGATCTATTCCCTTTTAAACAAGTGGTTGTGTACTAGAATGAAATCAGAGCGCAACAAAAAAATGATTTGAAAGTCAGCGTGCTGTGCATCTGACGATCACGCACCTGAAAGCAATGGGGGGGGATTTGATCCACTGACTCCAAAGACAGTACAGATTTGTAGGCTAATTGGCTTGGTATAATTGTACATTGTTCCTAGTATGTGTAGGAGCTTGTTAGTGTGCAGGGATTGCTGGTCGGCGCCAACTCTGTGGGCCGAAGGACACGTTTCCACGCTGTATCTCTAAACTAAACTGTATCTCGAAACTAAACTAAACATTTGTATGCATTTCATGAGCCTTTAATCATTGAGGATCATCTGTACAAAATCATGAGAGGAATAGATCGGGTAGACGCACAGCGTCTCTTGCCCAGAGAAGGGGAATTTAGAGCCAGAGATCTTAGGTGAGGGGGGAAAGATTTAATAGGAACCTGCGGGGTAACTTTTTCACACAAACGGTGGTACATGTATGGAACGAGCTGCCAGAGGAAGTGGTTGAGGCAGGGACTATTGCAACCTTTAAGAAGCATTTAGACGGGTACTTGGATAGCACAGGTATGGAGGGATATGGGCCAAATGCAGGGAGGTGGGACTAGTGTAGATGGGACATATTGGTCGGTGTGGGAAAGTTGGGTCAAAGGTCCTGTTTCCACGCTGTAAGACTCTATGACTATGACTGTCAATGCCAATGGCTAAACACTCAATTCAATCAGTCAGCATGCATTCAACAACTTCCAATGCATTGCAATTGTATCTTTCCAATGGCGCAGTACAATGGGCACATCTCTGGGCCCCAACATCCTCCGTCTGCACTGCTGCACCTTGGTCATCCATCCATTCTTCAGTAAGAAGTCCAGAGGATCAAGACAAACAAGTGTCTTCCCACCCACCTGATCTTCAATGTTCTTCAATGACCTGACCCACAGGTGCACAGTAGAGAGCATGCTGACCAGTTGCATCGTGGCTTGGTTTGGCAACTTGAGCTGCCAGGAGCGGAAAAGACTACAATAAGTAGTAAACACTGCCCAGTCCATCATCGGCTCTGACCTCCCTACCGTCGAGGGGATCTATCACAGTCGCTGCCTCAAAAAGGCTGGCAGTATCATCAAGGACCCACACCATCCTGGCCACACACTCATCTCCCCGCTACCTTCATGTAGAAGGTACAGGAGCCTGAAGACTGCAACGTCCAGGTTCAGAAACAGCTTCTTCCCCACAGCCATCGGGCTATTAAACTCAACTGAAACAAATCTCTGAACATTAATAGACTTTATCTGCTTATTTATTGATGTGTGTATATATTTATTGATGTGTGTATATATTTATATAATGGTATATGGACCCACTGATATGTTTTGTATTCATGCCTTCTATATTCTGTTGTGCTGAAGCAAAGTAAGAATTTCATTGTCCTATCTGGGACACATGACAATAAACTCTCTTGACTTGACTTGACTCTCCTAGATTTATGAAGATACCAATGGCCTGTTAGTCTTCTAATTAGGGTGGCACAGTGGTAAAGCTGCTGCACCACAGTGCCAGTGACCTGCCTCACTGTTTCTTAAATGTTGGAATAGTCCCTGCCTCAACTACATCCTCTGGCAGCTTGTTCCAAACACCAACCACACTTTGTGTGAAAACCAGATAACAACTCTGCACAATTTCAATGTTGCAGTCAGCCATTACGGTAGCTAATTCCCATCTGTCAAGCTTGGTGACTGATGGTCTGATATTGATTTGGTGCAGAGAATTTACACACATGTGACTATCCCCATCTCTGCAATTCTTGTTAAAAAATGACCCTGTTTATTGACAGGTTGCTGTAGTATGATTCCTCTGGACTTTAAACAGATGCTTATTATTTTGAATAAGTTGACTCGCTGTACAGGCCTGTTCGCTGTTAATCATACAACCTGCCCTGCCTCCAACCTGTTAGCTGATACAAAAGTCAATAAATGCACTCTCTTATAACTGTTTCTCATCAAAACATTACAATCTCTGATGTAACATGTTTTATTTGGAACTCCATCATAAGCTAAACCCTATCGGACTTGTTCCTAACTAATTTGCTGTATAAGGGGAAACTTAATAATTCAAGTCGACATTTCCTAGTTCTGGTGAAGTCAGGAGTAAGGCAAGTTCTAAATTGTAGAGAATGGGAAAAGATGGAACCAAGAAAAGGTAAATGCTGGTTACTGACATGGGGCCAGGAATACTGGGCGGCCCAGTGGCGCAGCTGGTAGAGCTGCAGTCTCACAGTTCCAGAGATGCAGGTTCGATCCTAACCTCTGGTGCTGTCTGTGTGGAGTTTGCACTCTCCCTGTGACCTTGTGGGTTTCCTCCGGATGCTGTGGTTTCCTCCCACATCTCAAAGAGGTGTGGGTTTGCGGGTTAATTGGCCTCTGTAAATAGTTCCTTGGTGTGCAGGAGATGGATGAGAAAGTGGGATAACGGAACCGGTGTGAATGGGTGATCAATGGGGTGAAGGGGGTGAAGGGCCTATTTCAATGCTGTGTCTCTAATCTAAACTAAAAGTCAGGAGTAAGACATGTTCGAAGTTGCAGAGAAAGGATAAAGGTGGGGAGAACAAAGTGAAAGTTAGTAACAGACATGAGGCCAAGGGCACTGAATGACACAAGTGGTGGGGTATCAACTGAGAATGGCTGGTGACAGGTTGTTCTGTCTGGAGGAGATGTCAAATAACAGATGAATGAGAAGAGACGTAAGGACAATCCAAGAACAGTAGGACGAGAAAGAGTTCACAGGGTTAATATTGTAGGCTGATGACTATTTGTAGAACATTGAGCAGTACAGCACAGAAACAGGCCCTTCGGCCCATAATGTCTGTGCTGAATATAATGCTAAGACCAACTTTTATCTGCTTGCCACACGATCATTGTCTCTCCATTCCCTGCATATTCCTGTGCCTATCGAAAAGCCTCTTAAATGTTAAGGGGCTGTCCCACTGCGGCGAACTAATTTGCGAGCTTAGAAGAGTTTAGGAGAGTTTCAAAAAATGTCATGTTAAAGACCTCCTTCGACTATGTAGAAGACCTCCTTCGACCTCCTTCGACTATGTTGAAGACCAGCTACGACTAGCTACGGGAAAATTGGACACCGAATAGTGGAGAGTGAAGACAACGTCCTTCGATCTCCTTTGACCTCCCTTCGACTATGTTGAAGACTGTCTGCGACTACCTTCGACTACCCTCGATTACCTACAAATAACATGCCGACCTACTACGACCTACCTCGACTAAACCTACGAGTAAAAAAGGTATTGATTTTTTCCATGGGGACCTTTTTTTATTCGCGGGCATTTTTCAGCATGTTGAAAAATACGCCGCGACCTAGATGAGGCCTCGAATACGCGGGGACTACCCTCGAGCATGAAGGAGAGTTACAAAGACCTCCTACGACCTCGTGTCGACCATGCTGCGAGTATGAGTCGAGAGCAAACTCACCAGAACTCGCGGATTAGATCGTCGCAGTGGGACTGCCCCTTAACTATTGTAACTGCCTCCACCTCTACCCTTGGCAGAACATTCCATGCACTGACCCCACTGTGTAAAAAAGAAAACTTGCCTTAACCATCTCTTTCATCAGAACTTAGATTGGATCAGCCTGCTGGATGCAACATTGAAACTGTCCTTCTTAACTGGTCTTAATGAAACATTATCATCTTGAGATATTGATTCTCTTTCTCTCTCCACCATGACTGCCTAACCTACCGAGTATTTCCCAGCACTTTCTGTTCATATTTTACATTTAATATTGAGGTAATTCACCTTCACCCTCAATGACCAGATGCCCAAAGTCCTTCCAAATCCGTCAAGTCAGCCACACCTTCAACATTAATCAGTCGTAGTGTCAAATTTTCAGTGAAATGTTTCTGACGAGAAGACATAAGACTGGGCTTATATTCAATGGAATTTAGAAGGATGAGGGGGAATCTTATAGAAAGATATAAAATTCTTGAGGGATTGGACAGGCTAGGTGCAGGAAAAATGTTCCCGATGTTGGGGAAGTCTAGAACCGGGGGTCACTGTTTAAGAACAAGGGGTAGGTCATTTAGGACTGAGATGAGGAAAATCCTTTTCACCCAGAGAGTTGCGAATCTGTGGAATTCTCTGCCACAGAAGGCAGTGGAGGCCAATTCACTGGATGTTTTCAAGAGAAAGTTAGATAGAGCTCTTAGGGCTAATGGAATTAAGGGATATGGGGAGAAAGCAGGAACGGGGTACTGATTTCAGATGATCAGCCATGATCATATTAAATGGGAGTGCTGGCTCGAGGGGCCGAATAGTCTACCCCGACACCTATTTTCTATGTTTCTAAAAACAGCGAGGACTGCTTCAAAACTGACTCAGCAAGACATCTCACTCAACCCTTTGAGTAAGCAGATGTTGTTTGCTTTTATTAAAGAAGCAATGATTGACATCTGACACAGTGAAAGCACATTTAAGTCTCCTGGGCATTGATTATAGATTTTTGTTTTTACATAAAAGCTTCTTCCCTTGCTGGGTGCTCTGGTGATTTGATTAATTGTGCAGCTTTCAGGAGAACTCCCCATGCATCTAGCAGAGTGGCAATTTGTCCATCATCTTGATGAGGCATTCACGGAGTCAGGATCTCACAAGCGACCGACCCATGTGCTTCACGTAGAAAAATGCAACGTGACATTTTCAGAACAAATCTCAGAATTTGCACTCTCTTCGCAAACATGGCAAGAGTTTTATATTTTGCATGGAATACACTCTGAATAATTACATGATCCTGGGTAAATATGTCACACAGCCCTGCTTGCGACTGCGGACATCCAGACCAGACCATCCCACACTTCGTGAATGACTGCCCACTGAGGCTTTTCCCTGTGGGGCATCAAAGCAATCCACTGATGATACCCTTGATCTACTACTTTAGGCCATGCACGCCATATGCAAGAAGAAGAATATGTCACAAAATATGGCATTCAGATAACACATGGAAGGCTAATATGCTGCAGGAAGGAACTGCAGATGCTGGTTTAAACAGAAGATAGACAGTCTGAAGAATGGTCTCGAACCGAAACGTCACCCATACCTTCTACCTGAAGGCTAATGTGGGTTCTCTTAAAGGACAACTCCATTTTGACAATATTTATATTGGTTTTAGGTTCCTTGAGGAATTGTCATGAGGTACTGAGAAGCAGTGCAAAACCTTGTTTGCCATTCTATTCAGGCAATTCATATCACATAGACATTCCCATCATCTTCGACGTGAACCCACCACCACTCACAACTTTCCAAACAACCCATCCCTTTCCATGTGTTGTGGAGAGCCCTCTCTCTGCAACTCCTTGGTTCACTCGCTTTGTAGAAAGCCGTTCTCATTGCTCAAACCTTTAAGGTTCATCAAGTAGAAACCTTGCCGTAAATTTACAACTCCTAAAGTCACCCAATACATTTCTTCTTCAAAGTCTTTGCCAGAAAGGAGGTAACTTTAATAAAGTCAGCGGGACAGGCAGCAGCTCTGGAGAGAAGGAATGAATGATGTTTCGGGTTGAGACCCTTTTGCAGAAGGGTCTGAAGAAGCGTCTTGACCCAAAACGTCATCCATTCCTTCACTCCGGAGATGCTGCCTGTCCCGCGGAGTTACTCCAGCATTTTGTGTCTGTCTGCAGTTTAAATCAGCATCTGCAGTTCCTTCCTACACATCTTTAATAACGTTTTTAATATGATGGAGGATTTGAGGAATTAGTGTACACATCACTACGACAGTTCAAAAAGACTGTAAAAAGTTCTCAGAACTAGGGTTTAATGTTGAGAGCAGCAGAATTGAAACGCATGGAACTTATGTTTCTTGGTTAGATCACACTCTAAATATATAATATTTATAGGTTCTGGGAAAGATACATAAAAGTTTGGCGACAAAACGAAGGTACCTAACAGGGAACATAGACCGAAATTGTACCTTCTGGGAAAATGAGTGATGGAAGAGAGCTTTACAAAATTATTACAACAGGCTTGCCAGAGTGGATGGATAAAGAGATTTATATCCGCAGAACCTAATGCTTTAAATATATCAACAAATGCAGTAGGAAGTTCAGGAGAAACTATTTTTCCTTGTGTATTCTCATTGGGAATGGCAGATAGGAAAAACGTCAATGCCTCCAGGAGAAGTCACTGAAAAAAGTCATACCCATAAAACACGGATAAGGAGCCAAAGAGCAGAGAAACATTTCATCCATGTAGGTCCAATTCATCCATACCGATCAAGGTACCCCATTTAAACTAATCCCATTTGCCCGCGCTTGGCCCAAATCTCTCCAAATCTTTCTTATCCGTGTACCAGAGTCAGAGAGAGCAGCCGGGAGAGAAGTTAACTGAAGGAAGTGGCGCTGGGTTAGCTGAAGAATGGCGGTAGAGCCCTGTGTAGAGCAGAGGCACCAGTACAGACCTGTCGGCAGTGGCACTCAATGACATGCTCCAAAGTCAGAGTGTTTGGCGATATTTCAACAGTGATTTGCGAGCATTAGACTAGGTTAACTCGCACGAGCAGATTAAGCAGCGAGATAATTACTAGGACTTCAGATGCCCGTCTCTGTGGCCAGAATATTGAAAGGGTGCAGTATCTGGATCGCAGTAGATAACTTCCATTTACAGAGCGGCTGCCAGCTCGTTCAAAGAGAAAGCCAGGAAGAATTGGAATGGTGATTCAAATGTATTCACACATGTAACTTCGCAAGGTTAAAGAGGAGACTTTTGATCAAATTGCTCAGATCAAATGATCATTCCCTTTCTTCCTTGTAATCTCGATGATGAGGTAATGAATTTATGAGTCACAGTCACACATAGATTTAATTTGGAACTTGACGGATAACTTTTTCATGCAGAGGGTGGTGGGTATGTGGAACGAGCTGCCAGAAGAAGCTGTAACGGTACAGGAGTAATCCATGGCATTGGAGCAGTGTTTAGCCGCACATTCGTGGGTCCAACTGCCAGTGCTTTTGTGATCACATTTGAGGAAGAGGACAATGTCAGGATTGAAGAACTCAGATTTGTAGCTTAATTGGCCTGGCATGAATGTAAATTGTCCCTAGTAAATGTCAGATAGTGTTAATGGACGGGGATCGCTGGTTGGTGTGGACTCGGTGGGCTGAAGGACCTGTTTCTGCATTGTAATTAAGCTAAAACCGTAGATAATATTTCAGATTCAGATTCAGATTCAGATTCAGATTCAACTTTATTGTCATTGTGCAGTGTACAGTACAGAGACAACGAAATGCAGTTAGCATCTCCCTAGAAGAGCGACATAAATATGAGCAGTAAATAAATAAATCTAATCTAATAAATCCTGGTGGGAGGAGTGTCCGGGGGGGGGGGGGGTGTGATTGGCAGTCACTGAGGTACAGTGTTGAGTAGTGTAACCGCCGCAGGGAAGAAGCTGTTCCTGGACCTGCTGGTCCGGCAACGGAGAGACCTGTAGCGCCTCCCGGATGGTAGGAGGGTAAACAGTCTGTGGTTGGGGTGAGAGCAGTCCTTGGCGATGCTGAGCGCCCTTCGCAGACAACGCTTGCTTTGGACAGACTCAATGGTGGGGAGTGAGGAACCGGTGATGCGTTGGGCAATTTTCACCACCCTCTGCAGTGCTTTCCGGTCGGAGACAGAGCAGTTGCCATACCGTACTGTGATGCAGTTGGTAAGGATGCTCTCGATGGTGCAGCGGTAGAAGTTCACCAGAATCCGAGGAGACAGATGGACCTTCTTTAGTCTCCTCAGGAAGAAGAGACGCTGGTGAGCCTTCTTGACCAGAGTTGAGGTATTGTTGGTCCAAGAGAGGTCATCGGAGATGTTGACCCCCAGGAACCTGAAGCTGGAAACACGTTCCACCTCCCTCCCGTTAATGTGGATGGGGGTGTGCATGCCGCCCATAGACTTCCTGAAGTCTACAATGAGCTCCTTGGTCTTCTTGGAGTTAAGGGCCAGGTTGTTGTCAGCGCACCATGCTGCTAGGAGCTGGACCTCCTCCCTATAGGCCGACTCATCGTTGTTGCTGAGGAGGCCAATCACCGTTGTATCATCTGCATACTTGATGATGGTGTTAGTACCATGTACAGGTGTGCAGTCGTAGGTGAAGAGGGAGTAGAGGAGGGGGCTCAGCACACAGCCCTGTGGAACGCCGGTGTTCAGGGTGAGGGTTGAAGAGGTGTGCTTGTCTAACCTAACAGACTGGGGTCTGTTGGTTAGAAAGTCCAGTATCCAGTTGCAGAGGGAGGGGTCGATGCCCAGGTCACCGAGTTTGGTGATCAGTTTAGAGGGTATGATGGTGTTGAATGCTGAGCTGTAATCGATGAACAGCATTCTTACGTAAGTGTCTCTGTTGTCGAGGTGGGAGAGGGCGGAGTGAAGTGCCGTTGAGATGGCATCCTCCGTACTCCTGTTCTTGCGGTAGGCAAACTGATAGGGATCCAACGTGGGGGGTAGGCAGCCTTTGAGGTGTGCCAGGACCAGCCTCTCGAAGCACTTGGCGATGATGGGAGTAAGTGCAACAGGGCGGAAGTCGTTGAGGCTTGCCGCAGTGGAGTGTTTTGGCACCGGCACGATGGAGGTGGATTTAAGGCACGTGGGCACAACTGCTTGGGCAAGTGACAGGTTAAAGATGTCAGTCCAGACGTCTGTCAGCTGCGCAGCACAGGCCCTGAGGACGCGCCCGGGGATGCCGTCGGGGCCAGCAGCCTTACGTGCATTAGTCCTACTCAGTGCCACGTACACGTCGAAGGGGGTGAGTGAGAGGGGCTGGTGATCGGCAGGGAGCACCGCCTTGATGGCCAACTGCCGATTGTCCCTATCGAAACGGCCATAGAAGTGGTTGAGCTCCTCAAGGAAGGAGGCGTTACTGGATGTGGGGGTGGTGTTGGTGGGTCTAAAGTCCGTGATGGCCTGGATGCCTTGCCACATGCGTCGGGGGTCGGAGTTGTTGTTGAAGTGCTCCTCAATCCTGAGTTTATGGCAGTGCTTGGCCTTCTTTATGCCCTTCTTCAGGTTAGCCCTGGATGAACTGTAGGCTCGGGCATCGCCTGACCTGAAAGCGGTGTCCCGTGCTTTCAGCAGTAGCCTGACCTCGCTGTTCATCCATGGCTTCTGATTCGGGAATATGGTCACCTGTTTGAGGGAGGTGACGCTGTTGATGGTGGAGTTTATAAAGTCCAGAACAGATGATGTATAGGAGTCAATGTCCGTGTGGGAGTCAAGGGTGGCCTGGGCTGCAAACGCCTTCCAGTCAGTGTTTCCAAAACACTGCTGAAGTGTGCAGTCCGCATCCTCTGACCAGACTTTAACTGTCCTCACAGTGGGTTTAACCCGTCTGATCAGTGGGGAGTACTTTGGGAGCAGGAACAATGAGAGGTGATCAGACTGTCCAAGGTGGGGGAGGGGGACGGCTTTGTAAGCTTCAGCCATTTTTAGCTGTAGATGCGATAGGACTGGATTCACATCATGTCACAGGGATGGCAATGGGGACCTTCAGAAATGGCATCGGTGTGAAGTTGATTTTTGTCTTGGGATTGAACACAAGGTTGTGAATTCTTTGGTATTTGAGAAAGGAACTTCATATAGCCTCCGGTTAAATTACAACTGGTCATTGATTCTGCCTTGGATCTTGCATAGTAATCCCCAGAGCTTTGTGTTAGGTTGTGGTTATACCTGCCCTCATGTCTCTAGTGCTCAGAGACTTTGACATCTCCCTATAGATAAGATTTTCTCTTTCAGGAATATTAAGTTGTTCAGTTGCGGAGTGGAATTGAATATGAGGAAGGTAAAGAATAAAAATAATTCATGAGGGAAAAATGAGAGAATTGAAAGGATGGTGTGAAGAAAGGACAACAAAAGGATCTAAACATAGGCAGGATCGGTATAACATTGTCTACATCATCTCCCAGACGGAAGGCTTTGAACATTCAGCAATTAATCCATGGGGCTACATTGTTGGTTTATCCGACACCAGAGACTGGAAGCAAGGACTTCACATCGAGCTCTGTACCAGTCAATCCTATCCCATGGGTGGCACAGTGGCACAGTGGTAGCGTTGCTGCCTTACAGCGTTTGCAGCGCAAGAGACCCATGTTCGATGCTGACTATGGGTGCTGTCTGTACGGAGTTTGTACGTTCTCGCATGACAGTGTGGAAATTCTCTGAGATCTTTGGTTTCCTCCCACACTCCAAAGACGTACAGGTTGGTAGGTAAATTGGCTTGGTATTAATGTAATTTGGCCCTAGAGTGTGTAGGACAGGCCCTCTCATAGATGAACTGAGGTCCAGGCCAATTTCAATTTTAGAGGCCCTCAAATCAAGATCCCTTTGAAGCAGATAGGCATGAGGCCCATGCCAAATGGCACTCGTTGCCCCCTCTCTGATAGGGCCTGGTGTAGGATAGTGTTAGTGTGCGGGGATTGCTGGTCAGTGCGGACTCGGCAGACCGAAGGGCCTGTTTCCGCACTGTATCTCTAAACTAAACTAAATTATTCTAATAGAATTCCAGGAGTGCAGAGCAAAAGGTTTCAAGGATATTTTAGGAATCTTCTTGAGGAATGAAAGATCCTCACTGACTAGTGAGGACCTCTGTCCTGTGACTACTCAGAATAGAGAAGATACATCTGAGAGAACATTGAGGGTTTGTGTCTTCGTGCTGGGAGACTTTAGACCTTAGAGATACAGCAAGGAAACAGGCCCTTCGTGCCACCGAGTCCGTGCCGACCAGTGATCACCCATATACTAGAGCTATCGTACGAACTGTGGGAGATTAGCATCTCTGGAGAACATGCATAGGTATAGGTGATGTTTTGGGTCAGGATCCTTCCACAGACTGATAGTAGTAGGCAGAAGAAAATGAAAAGAGGTGGGGCGGGACAAAGCCTGGCGAGTGATAGGTGGATACAAGTTGGGAGGGGGGAGCTGTTGATTGGCAAATTGGTGGACAAAGGCTAGAAATTGAAAAGGTCTCCAGGTCTCTTTCTGTGACAGTATTCAGAGCCTTACTTCAAGGCGTTTGATACTTCTATAAGATCCTCTGATACTAATCTCTGCTTAATGATCTTTTGGAATATTAGATGGAGTGGGAAATCAGATTTGCATCTTCCCACTGCACAAAATATGAATCTCTGACACATTCAGATTAATTTTTTCATACACTTTTGGTGAGCTGCATTGGGTGAGTTCCTATACCAGTAGCATCAGACTAAAACTGCTGTAGGCTGCACTTGGATGATCCAATGTCCTTTCTTTCCTTGCAATAACAAATTTGAATTGTACAATTATGATATATATAAATAACATGCCAATTTGTAATATCTAATATCTATTTGTAATATTATGATATAGTGGCTCAGCTAATCGAGCTTTTGCCTCACAGAGCCAGAGACCTGGGTTTAATCCTGACCGTGAGTGCTGTCTGTATGGAGTTTGCACATTCTTTCTGTGACCAGGTGTGTTTCTCCAGGTGCTCCTGTTTCCTCCCACATCTTAAAGACGTGCGGGTTTGTAGGTTAAATGGTGTCTGCAAATTGCTCCTAGTGTGTAGGGAGTGGATAAGAAATTGGGACAACAAAGAACTCGTTTGAATAGCATAGACTCTGTGGGCTGAAGGGCCTGTTTTCATGCTGTATCTTTCAATCAATCGATCAATTATCAGTGAGATGATTTTGGTTAATCACCAATAATAAATTGCATAATGTTTTTAAGAAGGAACTGCAGATGCTGGAAAATCGAAGGTAGACAATAAGTTGTAGTTTGCAAAACATAAAGTGCTGGTGGAACTCAACCGGTCGGGTAACATCTGTGGAAGGAATGGACAGGCAACATGTTGGGTCTGGACCCTTCGTCACACTGATAGTGGTTATTCGCCTAGGCTAATCCGACTGCACTTTCCAACCATGAGCTCTCCCACCAAGAGCTACAATGGCCATAGGGCTATAGTCAGTGAGAAAAAGGAAATTGTGATCGACTTCAGATAGCGAAGTGGTATACATACCCTGATACACTGACAACAACATAATAGAGATGGTTGAAAGCTTCAAGTTGTTTGGAGTAAATATCACCAGCAACTTGTCCTGGACTGGGCATATCGAAGCAATGGTCAAGAAAGCGCTTCTATTTATTTAGAAGACTTAGGAAGTTCGGCATGTCCCAAACAACACTCATCAAATTTTACAGATGTTCCGTGAAAATCATTTTACAGGATGCATCACAGCATGGTTTGGGAATAGCTCCATCCAAGACCACAAGAAATTGCAGAGTTATGAACGTAGCCCAGACCATCACATAAGCAGCCTCTTTCCATTGACTCCATCTACACTTCACGTTGCCTCGGCAAGGCCACCAGCATAATCAAGGATGAGTCTCACCCTGGCCATCTCCGTGAACTTCTCCCCTCTCCCATCAGGCAAGAGATACGGAAGTGTGAAAACGCACACCTCTAGTTTCAGGGATAATTTCTTCCCAGCTGTAATCAGGCAACTGAACCATCCTGTCACCAACTAGAGAGTAGTCCTGAGCTACAATCTACATAATTGGAAAACCTCGGACTATCTTGGACTTTACTGGATTTTATCCCTTTTACTGTATCTGTACACTGTGGATGGCTTGATTGTAATCATGTATTGTCTTTTTGCTGACTGGTACGCGTGACAATAATAAACTAAACTAAACTTAACGTGGCAACTCTATCACCAGCTTCCCCTCCTCATCACAAACCAGCCTGGCGTGAATGTCCTTCCAGGGAACAACTCACCATCTTGCTTGGGTTAACATATGATGTGCATTTGACGGCACTGGGCCTGTACTCGCTGGAGTTTAGAAGGATGAGGGGAGACCTCATTGAAACTTACCGAATCATGAAAGGCTTGGATAGAGTGGATGTGGAGAGGATGTTTCCACTAGTGGGTGAGTCTAGGACCAGAGGTCATAGCCTCACAATAAAAGGACGTTCCTTTAGGAAGGAGATGAAGAGGAATTTCTCTAGTCAGTGGGTGGTGAATCTGTGGAATTCATTGCCACAGACGGCTGTGGAGGCCAAGTCAGTGGATATTTTTAAGGCAGAGATAGATTGATTCTTGATTAGTACAGGAGTCGGGGGTTATGGGGAGAGGGCAGGAGAATGGAGTTGAGAGGGAGAGATAGATCAGCCATGATTGAATGGCGGAGTGACCTGATGGGCTAAATGGCCGAATTCTGCTCCTATCACTTATAAACATGAACTTTAAAGGTCAATCAGAGATGGGCAACAAACGCTGGCTTTGCAGACCTTGAGAATGAATATAAATTGTACTTTGAGGCATATCTGTACTCTAATTTGCCCTTGTAAATTGTAATTTTTAAATCACCCTTCAAGCAAATTGGTTATTCAATGCAATAAGTTTCACGAGTGACAGAACGTTCCACATCTCTCTCACAACCCACGTTCAAGAGCGCACACAGTCGCAGAGATGTGTTTTCTCATTAGTTTTTTTAACGGTGAAAAAATGAGCCCTGAACATTGTCAGAGAACAGAGCGCCCGGCACAGCCAACATCTGAGATGATCGACAGGCTTACAAGCCTTGCTTTTATTTCTGTATGTAACAATTGGCTCCGAGCACTCTGTTGCCACGCAAATCCTTTCATCGCTCGTGAGTTCACGGAGATGGCTTCGCTCCTGCCATTGCTGATTTCAATTGGACACAAAATATTCCTTCAAGTAAACTCTGCATTTTTGACAGTGTTCATCAGGTAACACCAATCATCACCGTAAACTGAAAATAATCATTTCTTAATGTTATGCAGATTAATTTTAATGGGAATAAGTCTTAGCGGGGCGAGTTTGCTCATTAGATTGAAAAACAGAACCTGTTTATTTCACTGCAATAAGTAAATGAGTATTTCAAAGGGATGGGTTGTTATCATAGTCATTTAATTTTACACTACCAGAGGCTGTTGTTCCCATCAAAAGAAGTTAGTTATTTAATAGATTTTTCTTGACTGTCTTTTAAGGAGTAAAGTGTGATGAATAATAAGGCTATTATCCATGCTTCCCGCTCTTTGATCTGCGGGACGGCACGGTGGCGCAGCAGGTAGAGCCCGCTGCCTCACAGCGCCAGAGATGCTGGCTCGATCCTGACTGCGGGCGCTGTCGCTGTGGAGTTTGCACGTTCGCCCTGTGAACAGCGTGGGTTTCCTCCGGGTGCTCCGGTTTCCTCCCATGTCCCAGAAAAGGATGGGTTTGTAGGTTAAGCGGCTTCTGGAAATTGTCCCTAGTGCATAGGATAGAACTAGCATAAGGGGATCGTTGGTTGGCGTGGACTCGGTGGGGGGGAAAGGCCTGTTTCCATGCTGTATTACTAAACTAAAACTAAACCAATGACGTGCGGTTTTGTAGGTGAATTGGCCTCTGTAAATTGCCCCGAGTGTACAGGGAGTGGTTGTGAAAGTGGGATAGCATAGAATTAGGTAAACGGGTGATCGATGGTCGGTGTGGACTGAGTGGGCCAAAGGGCCTGTTTCCATACTGTACCTCTACGTAAATAAGAATCTGTCAAGATCTGTTTGACACTGTCTATGATTTCTGTGCTGTATCTCTAAGCCAAACTAATCTGTGTTTGAGATTTTTCTTGTCAGATGAAGGCAACATTGCTTAATTCATGTAGAAATATTTTTGAGTTGATCAGCCAGAGTCTCTGACTATCTCCTTCTGGTGTTATTCTGGTGTATGAACTCGTTGCTTCCAGTCCTCACCCAGGTTTCTTGCAAAGATACTCAGATGAGCATTGCACAATACTGTGGGAGCAACATTTCACTGGTTCAATGGTACTTAGTATCACATTTACCGATGGATGTGGTGGGCTGATGGGCCTGTTTCCGTGCTGTGCCTGTCTATGACTATAACTTTGAAGACTGCACTTCTAGCTGTGTCCTGCACCAGTCCATCAACCCAAGCCTGAGGCAGCAAAGTGGCGCAGCGGTAGAGTTGCTGCCTTATAGGCCTGTCCCACATAGGCGACGTTTTAGGCGACTGCAGGAGACTATGCAGTTGCCACATGGTCGCCACATGTTCATGGGTGGTTGCCTTCATGATCGTGAGGAGTTCCCGCATTCTGGGAACTAGTTGCGGCCTCATTATGGTCAACGCAAATTTTTCAACATGTTGAAAAATTAGCGGCGACCAGAATGAAGCCGCCATGGAGAGTAGCGAGAATTTGCGTGCTGTAGGTGAGCCGTCAGGAGGTCCTAGTGTGTTGCCAGGAGGTCGAAGGTTCTCGTAGGTTGTAGCCGGTGCTGACTGGTGAATTTCACTGGCTCATTGGGAAAGAAAATGTAAGCAGTAGTTTTCAGAACCAAGGATAACCGACCGGTAATGTTTTTTTTTTTTTATTTTTTTTATTTTTTAGAAGTACGGTAGATTACAGTAATGTACAACACGTATATATTAATACATTTTTTGTACCGCTTCACTTTTTTAAACTTTAAGAAAGAAAAAGAAAGAAGTAAGAAAAGTGAAGAAAGTGCGCAAAGGTTGTGAAGTGCAAAAGAGTGTTGGGAAAAGAAAGCCCCTTAGAAAAGAGGTTAGAGAAGGAAGTAAAGTTAGAAAATAGACCCTAGAAAAAAAAAGAGAAAGAAAGAAGGAACAATCGCTCTATTATAACTCTTATACCATACTTCATAGAGAAGGAACTACCAACCAAGTCTATTTTTATTTTACCTCCCATTACCAGGTCCAGATACCTTTTATTTATTTATTTGTTTTTCTAAATTACTATTGCACCTCATGCTTGTAATAGGTCCAAAAACGTAGACCACGTCTTTTGAAATTGATCTACTTTGCCTACTAGGAGGAATCTCATCTCTTCCAGATGTAATGTTTCCAACATATTTGATGTCCACATTTTTATTGTTGGTGTGGGCGCATTTTTCCAGAATTTAAGTATAAGCTTTTTTCCCATTATTAGCCCATAATTGAGTAAATTCTTCTGATACACGTTTAATTCAGGAATACCTTCCGATATTCCAAAAATAATCCATTCTGGTTTTGGTACCAGTTTTATTTTGATTAATTTTGAAAAAATATCAAATATTTCAAACCAGAATTTTTGGATTTTTGTACAAAAAACAAAAGAATGTGCTATGGTAGCTTCTTGACATATACATTTATCACAGATTGGTGAGACGTTAGGAAAGATTTTATTTAGTTTGGTTTTTGAATAATATAATCTATGTAATGTTTTAAATTGGATAAGCGTATGTCGTACGTTGATCGAGCATTTATGCACCTGTAATAAATGATTATCCCAACTCTCTTTTGAAATTTTTATACCTAGATCTTGTTCCCAATCTCTTCTAATTCCATCTGTTGTGGGTATTTCTATATTTAAGATGATATTATATAAGTATGATATTAAATTAACTGATTCCGCCTTTGTCTTCATTGCTTCATCTAGTAAGTCGGAAGGCATATTATAATAATCTTTTGTGTGTGTTTTCAAATAGTCACAGATTTGTATATATTTAAAATATTGATTATTTTTCAAATTATATTTCAGTTGTAGTTGTTGGAATGATAGTAATTTTTCTAATTCATACAGATCTTCGAGCGTTTTAATTCCCATTCTTTCCCATTGTATAAATGCTTTATCTATGATTGAAGGTTTAAACGATGGGTTATTGACTATTGGTATTAAGAGAGATAGGTTTCTTAATTTTAGATTCTGTTTTATTTGCTTCCATGTTCTAATAGTGCTATATATAATTGGATTTTTATTATAATTTTTATTATTCAAATTTATTGGAGAGAGAATAATCGCTCCTATATTATTCGGGGAGCAATCCCCTTTTTCCATTATAATCCAGTCCACCTGCTGGGCAGAATTGTCCAGCAGGTGAATCATATTTTTAATATTTACTGCCCAGTTATAATACATAAAGTTAGGGAGCGCTAGACCCCCCAACTCTTTTCGTTTGTTAAGGTGTGTTCTTTGTATTCTGTGGGATTTGTAATCCCATATAAAATTTGTAATGTCTGAGTCCAGTTTTTTGAAAAACTTTTTTGGGAGATATATAGGTATTGATTGAAATAGGTAAAGGATTTGTGGTAAGAAAATCATTTTTATAGCATTTATCCTACCTATTAAGGACATCGGAAGTGTTTTCCAAAATTTAATCAGATTATTTAATTTCTTAAGTAGGGGATTATAATTAGCTTTAAACATATCATGGTAATTTCTAGTAATCTCAATTCCTAAATATTTGAATTTTTCCATAGCTATTTTAAAAGGGAATTTCCTGAGATGTGTTGAGTCTTTTGGTTTAATCGACATAATTTCACTTTTGTTCCAATTTATTCTATATCCTGAAAAGGATCCAAAGTCCTCAATTAAGTTTAATATATTTGGTATACTAATTTGTGGTTTTGTGATGTACAGTAGTACATCATCAGCATATAGGGATAGTTTGTTGTTTGAATATTTTGTGTTATAACCGTGAATATTCGAGTGTGTTCTTATTTTTTCAGCAAGGGGTTCAATTACCAAAGCAAATAACAGCGGTGATAGTGAACATCCTTGTCTGTTGCCCCTAGATAATTCGAATTTTGAAGATAATATATTATTAGTTAGTATTCTAGCCGTAGGTTTGTTATATAGTAGTTTTATCCATGCAATAAAGTTTTCTCCCAATTGGAATTTTTGCAATACTTTGATCATATAGTCCCATTCTACTTGATCAAACGCTTTTTCTGCGTCCAGTGAGATGATAGCTAACTCTTGGTCATAAGATTTATGTGAATGCATTATGTTAAGCAAACGTCTCAAACGTCAATAGACAATAATAAAATCTCAGAATTTTTAGATAATTGTAATCTACCACAATTAGAACGCAGGGAACAAGAGGAACTGGGAGCACAAATTACTTCTAAGGAGATAGAAGACACAATAAAAACACTAAAAAATGGAAAAACACCAGGACCAGACGGATTCAGTAATGAATTTTATAAATCTTTTTATGATATAGTTACTCCACGATTACAAAAAATGTATACATATGCTTATAAAGAGCAAAACCTACCTGAAACACTAGCGGAATCAACGATCATATTAATACTTAAAAAAGATAAAAATATAGAAGAACCAGGATCATATAGAGCTATTGCTTTGTTAAATACGGATCAGAAAATAATAGCAAAAACATTAGCCAATAGATTAAGCAAGTATGTTAGTAGACTAATACATGAGGATCAAACAGGATTTATACCTAACCGACCGGTAATGTTAATGTCCGCCGAACTTCACAGCCGTGCATCTCTGGCTTCTTAAAAGTTGTCTCCAAACCTTCTCTCTCCTTCTCCCCCCTCTCCCACCTCCCCCCACCCCCTCTACCCCCTCTTTTAAAGGACTTACCGTACACTGTGCTTCAGCCGTCTTAATTACAGCACCAACCTTCCTGTTCATCGCGGTGTGTGTCTGTATCACCTTGGTTTTGCACCGTGTGAATTTCACTCAGACAGCGCTCCCCCCGCTTGCCCTGTCCCCTGCCTGCATAACGGGCTGGTGAAGGAAGCGATGTGTGTGTGTTCCACTCTGACAGTTGCCGTTCCAGTTGCCGTCAACTTCACAATCGCCGGCAGTCGCCCGAAAAATCGCCTAAATGGGACAGACCCATAACAGCGTCAGAGATCCGGATACAACCCTGACAACGAGTGCCATATGAATGGAGTTTGCACATTCTCCCTGTGACCGCATGCGTTTCTTTCAAGTGCTCTGGTTTCCAAAAAAGTGTGGGTTTGTAGGTTAAGTGTCTTCTGTAAGTTGTCCCTAGTATGTAGGATAGAACTAGCGTAAGGGGATCGTTGGTTGGCGTGGACTCGGTGGGGGGGAAAGGCCTGTTTCCATGCTGTATTACTAAACTAAAAGTAAACCAATGACGTGCGGTTTTGTAGGTGAATTGGCCTCTGTAAATTGCCCCGAGTGTGCAGGGAGTGGTTGTGAAAGTGGGATAGCATAGAACTAGGTAAACGGGTGATCGATGGTCGGTGTGGACTGAGTGGGCCAAAGGGATTCGCTATTCAGCGTGAATTCGATGGACGGAAGGGCCTGTTTCCATGCTGTATCTCTAAACTAAAACTAAACCAATGTAAACTACCACCGCTGTCGTACTAACCCACTCAAGTCTTGCTGCCTGGGATCAGTCAATATTTGTGGTGCATGGTTCGAGTCACAAGTGATGACTTATGCAGTGGGTAACAGCCGTACACCATGGGTGCCTTTTATTTATGCCACTTTCAGTTTAGTTTTAGTTTAGAGATACAACACGGAAACAGGCCCTTCGGCCCGCTGAGTCTGTGCCGACCATTGATCTTCACGCACTAGTCTATCCTACGCACACTAGGGAAATGTACAATTTTACTCAGCCAATTAACCTACAAACCTGTACGTCTTTGGAGTGCGGGAGGAAACCAGAGCTCCCGGAGAAAGCCCACTCGAGTCAGCGGGAGAACGTACAAACTCCATATGGACAGACACCCGTAGTAAGGTTTGAACCCGGGTCTCTGGCGCTGTGAGGCAGCAACTCTACCGCCATGCCGCCCGTGACACTGCGACACAACACTATCATGCATCTCATAGTGCCTACTTGAACCATCCAATTAATGGATGAGTTCTCAACTACATTCAGTGGTTAATGTCCATAAATAAATCTGATTCATGGTATCTGGGTATCAACTTTGTGTTAAGTATGCTAATTCTATGAAATGCAAATGTCAACCTCCAGTGCACACAGATGGAAATTTGTGATTACAAATTCCACTTTTCTCTGAATTCTTAATAGTTCTAAAAGGAAATAAACTGCAATTATATTGCCAGGATATAGAGAAAGTATTTGCAAACTTGTTTACACTCAGGAATTTGGATTGTGAAGAGTCTTTTTGGATTTGGCCCAATGCTAATCCAATTTCCTGATAAGTGGAGCTGTCGAGATGAAGCTCGGTGTTGGGCGCTGAATCCAATGCTGGAAGTGCGTTCAACTGTATCTGGGGAACTAAATAAACAGAGACTGTAGAATGAACCAGCGCTGCTTGCGTTGATTGCAATGGAGGGCTTAGGCTAATACTGTAAGTCGCATCGAACGACTACACTTTGCTGAAATAACACCATTATGCGATGTACAGCTGGCCATTGCTGTATTACGTTGCATGTGTCGTAGAATCAGCGATCAAGGCGACTGGAAGTTTCATTGCATTTAGGTCCCAAATGCAGCCACCCCAATGTCACAGCTTTGAACTCCGGTGACCAGTTTCAGTGTTGAGGCAGGTGAGGTGGTCTCCAAATTAGTAATGATCAGAGGGCAAGCTGATCACACGTGTACAAGTTCCTGGAACACAAAGTAAAGGGTGAGTACCGATGGGAACTAAATAATGTCAGATTTAAATAGTCAACAAACGGGTGGCGCAGTGACGCAGCGGTAGAGCTGCTGCCTTACAGCGCCAGAGACACGGGTTCGATCCTGACTACAGATGCTGTTTGTACAGAGTTTGCGACTATGTTTCAGAGTGAAGGATAACACAGGTTTAGAATCTTGTGTTCAATTCTGGGGACCATGTTATAGGAAAGATGTTGTCAAGCTTGAAAGGGTTCAGAGAAGATTTACGAGGATGTTGCCAGGTCTAGAGGGAGTGAGCTATAGCGAGAGATTGAGTCGGCTGGGTTCTCTATTCCTTGGCGTGCAGGAAGATGAGGGGAAATCTTATAGAGGTGTACAAAATCATGAGAGGAATAGATTGGGTAGATACACAGAGTCTTTTGCCCAGAGTAGGGGAAACGAGAACTAGAGGACATAGGTTCAAGGTGAAGGGGAAAAGATTTAATAGGTATCTGAGGCGTATCTTTTTCACACAAAGGGTGGTGGGTGTATGGAACAAGCTGCCAGATGAGGTAGTTGAGGCTGGGACTATCCCAACATTTAAGAAACAGTTGGACAGGTACATGGATAGGACAGGTTTGTAGGGATATGGACCAAGCGCAGGCAGGTGGGACTAGTGTAGCTGGGACATGTTGGCCGGTGTGAGCAAGTTAGGCCGAAGGGCCTGTTTCCCCACTGTATCACTCCATGACTCTATAGAACATAGGAGAGTACAGCACAAGATATGTAAATTGCCCCTAATGTGTAAGGGAGTGGATGAGAAGGTGGAATAATGCAGAATTAGTGTGAACAGGTGATCGATGGTCGATGTGGACTCACTGGTCCGAAGGCCCTATTTCCACGCTGTATCTTTTGAACAGTCACTCAATCAAACTATTGCAGCATGAGTGTAACCGAATGACTATAACATCTCCTCAAAATAATTGACAGGCGCAAGTGGTGAATTCTAATGTTTAGAACAGAAAGACCTGCATATGAATACAAAAACCCTGTGCTATTTTTCTTCGACTGAATCATAGTTTTAGTCCTTGTGTCTATCGAGACCAGCATGTCAGAAACTACTAAGTAATTTATCATAGATGAAGCTGCAATATTTTTGCCTCAAGAACTTCAGCACAATGCATGAATTAAACACCGTTGGACTTGCAAGGGAAAATCCATTCATTATTAATCTTGCAATAGCTTCTCAAATGGGTCCTTCTATTGATTCACGATGGAGAATATTTGAATCAATTCCACCTCAACTCAAAAAAGACAGTGACTTCCCTTTCCTTGCAGGAGAAACTTTTTCGCCTATAACATGTGCTTCAGTTCTCAGTAACAGTTTTAAAATATGGACACACATGCAACTCTTTAATAAAATATTTAGTGCTGTGTTGTGAGGCATCTGGTTAACATACGCAAACTGCGAAAGCATGAATGCTTTAAAACACGTTACAATGGTACCTGGTCATTCATTAATTTAGTTTAGTTCAGAGATACAGCGCAGAAACAGGCCCATCGGCCCACCGTGTCTGCGCCAACCAGCGATCCTCGCACATTAACGGTATCCTACACACTAGGGACAATTTACGTTTATACCCCGCCAATTACCGTAAAAACATGTACGTCTTTGGAGTGTGAGAGGAAACCGAAGATCTCGGAGAAAACCCACGCTGGTCACGTACAAACTCCGTACAGACAGCAGCCGTAGTCAGGATCGAACCCGGGTCTCTGGTGCTGAAAGGCAGTAAATACCGCTGCGCCACCGTGCCGCCCCAGGCACAGAACGGATGCTTTTCGAGAAAAAAGCCATGAAAAACTCGCTGTCAGCTTCAAGGCATTCCACAAAATGTTCAACAACATCTGATAAGATGCAAACTTGTCTTCTCCCCTGCAGATTAAATCATATTTATTTCAGTCATTGACATGGTGAACTCTTTGAAGAAACTGACAGCAGTAAAAATAAAATTAATTTCTCGGATGCATAAGGTAATGCAGAAGCAGAAGATCGGAAAGGTTTGAAGAGATATGGACCAAACCCAGGCAGGTGGGACAAGCTTGGATGGCGCATCATCATTGACATGGACAAGTTGGGCCGAAGGGCGTGTTTCCAGCTGTATGACTCTATGACTCAATAGGACCACACGGTGGTGCAGCTGATAGAGCTCTGCCTCACAGCCCCAAAGACTTGGCTGCAGTAAATTGGCTGCAGTAAATAACTTTGAGTGTGTATTGAGTGGATGCGAATGTGGGATAACTTAGAACTAGTGTGAACGGGCGATGGATGGTCGGCACGGACTGAGTGGGCCGGAGGGCCTGTTTCCACGCTATATCTCCAAGTAAGTAAGTCTATCTGTATCTATCTGCAGTCTGAAGTAGGGTTCTGACCCAAAACATCACCCATCTTTTTCTCCAGTGATGCTGCCTGACTTGCTGAGTTACTCCAGCACTGTGTGCCTATCTTAAGAATCTATCAAGATCCCTTTGTGACTGCCTATGATTTTGACTGGAAGAAATCACATGCACAATGCTGATGAAGTATTGCATGTTTCTTTATGCTGAACCAACTATCCGTATGGCACAAAACATATAAATCCTGGGAATTCCTCTGGAGACCACTCACATCTGGAGGAGGGGGGGTGTAAATCTCCTTTCAGCTGTAATTGGGTATGTAGTTTATTTCCCACAGAGTGAACAGTGTTTGTGGAAGGCCGCGGGTGTAATCGTTAGATCATCTATGCATGTGTGATCGTGGTACTGTCTACTGAAACTGACTGAGCAAGTGTGAGACGTTGTACTTTGGGAGGGGGAGGTATCTGGTTGATGGCAAAATACGTAACAGGCCCAAGGGCTGGATAGAGTGGATGTGGAGAGGATGTTTCCAGTAGTCGGAGAGTCCAGACGGCACAGCCTCAGAATAAAAAGACGTACCCTTAGAATGGAGATGAAGAGGACTTTCTTGAACAGGACGGCAGTGAATCTGTGGAATGCATCGCCATAGAGAGTGGTAGTGGCCAAGTCATTGGGTATTATTAATATGGAGATTGATAGGTTCTTGATTAATAAGAGTATCAAAGGTTAGGGGTAGAAGGCAGGAGAATGAGGTTGAGAGGGATCATTCATGATCGAATGATGGAGCAGGCTCGATGGGCCGAATGGCCTAATTCTGCTCATATGTCTTATGAACTAATAAACAACATTAATGTGCAGAGATATCTTGAAGACCATGCTCATACACAAGTAGATAGAGTTTACCAGATCTATTCCTCTCTTGACTTTTTACACCACTATAAGATCAGCTTGCTCAACCTCTCCCTATAGCTCAGGCCCTCGACTCCTGACAACATCCTCATGAATTTTCTCTGCACCCTTTCCAGCTTGACAACATCTTTCTTATCTCAAAGAGTAGTGGAAGGTCTCCCGAACCACCCATCAAACATCACCCGTCTCACCTTAGCTAGTCCATACGTCCCACCACAGTGGTCTCATTCATCGCATCCAAACCCATTGAACCAGAGTCAAAGCACATCAACGTCAACCCTGAAGGGGGGAAGATGAGGCATGGTGGCATAACGGTGGAGCACCAGAAATCTGGGTTCGAACCTGACTATGGGTGTTTGTCTGTACGGAGTTTGTACGTTCTCCCCGTGACCTGCATGGGTTTTCTCCGTTTTTCTTCGGTTTTCTTCCATGCTCCAAATACATACAGGTTTGGAGGTTGGTTGACAGTATAAAAATGTAAAAATTGTCCATAGTGTGTGTAGAATAGTGTTAGCCTGCAATTAACCTTCCAGACCTGCACGTCTTTGGAGTGGGGGAGGAAACCGAAGATCTCGGAGAAGACCTATGCGGTCACAGGGAGAACCTACAAACTCTGTACTGACAGTACCCATAGTCGCGTTCGAACCCGGGTCCCGGGCGCTACAAGTGCTGTAAGGCAGCAACTCTACCGCTGCGCCATGGAGCCGCCCACCATCGTGCAATCGTGGAATTGTGCAATGCCTACACGTAGCAGCTGAGGTTAAAACTCAGGGTCAAACCCGGGTCTCTGGTGCTGTGAGGCAGCAGTTCTACCAGCTGTGCCACTGTGCTGCCCAATAATGCAGAAGGGTTGAACACATTTCAAGCGCAACTTGCAGATAGAGTGAAGCGGCATGGATGCCTACCAGGATGCCCTATCTAAGCTGGTATACACTTCCCACATTGGCCAGTATCCACCTAGACCTCTCCCATCCATCGTCTCAAGGCCGATTCTTTAAATGGAGTAGGGAGATGGATTCAGAAGGTAGACTGGACAATTTGTGACCTCTCAATACCAATAAGCCTCAGCTAACGGCACGATATGATCATTGCCTGAGGAGCAGCTTGGCTTTGCTTTTGCCAAAGAAAACAAGAAGTGAGTTCTGTGAATTCCTGTTCTGTTTTACAACTTAGCTTCAATGTGTGAAATGGAAATGGAAACCATTTAACACACGTAATTTAATGAATGAAGTACTGGTGTCATGTAGACCATTTAGATCAGGTTTTCATCACATGCTCTGTTGTTATTGTTTTTGGACAGTAGGTAATGTTTTAATAATAGTCAGAGACCCAATTGAATTCCCTCTACTAACACCCTCCCCCACCTGACCTAAATAGTCCTCACCCTCAACAACCTTTCTTAAGAAGGGTTTCGGCCCGAAACGTTACCTATTTCCTTCACTCCATAGATGCTGCTGCACCCGCTGAGTTTCTCCAGCATTTTTGTGTACCTTTCTTTTTACTCCTCTGGCTATGTCCGGTGATCGCTGGTCGGTGCCGACTCGGTGGGCCGAAGGGCCTGTTTCCGCGCTGTATCTCTAAACTAAACGAAAGATAAAGGTGTAGCCAACCATGCCGACCTTTTGTTGGTGACATCGAACAGCTCTTGTTCCAAACATACACTGGCACCATCCCCCAACTCCTTCTCTGATACATTAACGACTGCATTGGGGTTTACCCCAAAGATAGATGCTGGAGTAACTCAGCAGTCCAGACAGCATCTCTGGAGCAGGGGAATAGGTGATAGGTACAGAACTCGTTAATTTTCATCAACTTTATCAGTAACTTCCACCCTGCCCTCAAATTCACTTGATTGTCTCTGACACCTCCCTCCCCTTTCTTGATCTCTCTGTCCCCATCGCAGGGGACAGACCATCAACTGACATCTGCTACAAACCCACCGACTCCCACTGTTATGTGGACTAGACCTCCTCCCACTCTGCCCTCTCGAAACTGGTTCTTGCTGCACAAAGTATGGGTTGAACTGGAGCCTGTGTTTTTTATTCTGTGCCTCAGAGCTGAGACCCAGCACATGCCAATGTTTGATTGGGGCCATCTTAGAAGATCTTAAACTGTCTCAGAGAGTGGTTGGATTGGAGGAGATCATAGAGGTAGGCTTGGGTGATATCGTTGAAGGATGTGAACTAAGGATACAAAGTTTAAAACGGAGGCATTATTATTAATCAGACGTTGGTGCAGAAACTTCTCAAAGTCTTTTACCATTTTTTTTGATTTTCACTTTTTGGTCTTTTTGATTTTTGAACCTTTTGAAGAATTAAGTTATTCTTTCTCCATTTATGCTTCATTGGGAGGCATTCTATGATTTATGACCATTGCACTGGGAATGCACTCATATCTGTTGAAACTTGAGTATTCTTCACTTCAAAATCATCTCCACCTCTTCCAGCAGGATATAAATCTGCATTTCCCGACCTGAGATGAATGATTGATTATCCGGTATCATTCCAATAAAATAAAATTATATCACCCTCACCCCCCACCCCTCCGTTCATTAACAAGAGGATCCATTGTGCATTCCAAACCCAAAACAAAACACGAGACTCCACTTAGACTCACCAACGTCTAGGACAACTTTGACAAAACATCCCATATCTATATATTAATTTTTAGTTTAGTTTAGTTTAGTTTAGTTTAGAGATACAGCGCGGCCATTTCGGCCCACCGGGTCCGCGCCGACCAGCGACCCCCACACATTAACACTATCCTATACCCACTAGTGACAATTTTAACATTTACCAAGCCAATTAACCTACATAACTGTATGTCTTTCGAGTGCGGGAGGAAACCGCAGATCTCGGAGAAAACCCACGCAGTTCACGGGGAGAACGTACAAACTCAGTACAGACAGCGCCCGTAGACAGGATGGAACCCGGGTCTCCGGCGCTGCATTTGCTGCAAGGCTGCAACTCTACCGCTGCTCCACCGTGCGGGCCAGTGTGCCCAAAGTCTTCTTCATCACTCTATCTACCTGTGGCATCACTTTCAGGGAACTTTGTACTCCTGGATCCCTCTGCTCAGCAACACTTTGCAAGGTCCTTCCGTTCACCGTGAAGGGTTGACCTTCCATATTGCAACACTCATGCTTATCTGAAATTAAACTCAATTTGACATTCCTTGACCCATGTGGCCAGCTGATCAAAGCCCTGCTGTAATTCTTCATCACCAACTTCAGCATCTACAATACCACCTATTTTAATGTCACCTGCAATCCTATTAATCATGAGTTGAACATTCTCAGCCAACTTGTTGCTATCGACGACAAACAGCAATAGGGCCAGCACTGAACCCTGATGAACACCACTAGTTGTAGGCCTGTAGTCCGAAAAACAGCCTTCCACCATCTGGAGTAACTTAGCGGGCCAGGCAGCATCTCTGGAGAGAAGGGAATGGGTGACATTTCAAGGTTGGGACTGAAGAAACCTTTTGTCTAACTTCTGTTTAAACCAATATCTGCAGTTTCCTTCCTACACATAAGAAAGCACGGGTCACTATGGACAACAATATCTTTCCTAGAGTCATCATACGCAGAAACAGGCCATTCAGCCCAACCCGCCTGTGCTGCCCATCTAAGCTACTTCATTTGCCCGTGTTTGGCCCTTATCCCTCTTGATCCATGTAACTGTCCAAATATATTTAAATGATGTATAGTACCTGCCTTAACTACCTTTGCTGGTAGCTCGTATTATATCGTATCATATACTCACCATGCTCTGAGTAAAAAGTTACCCCTCAGGTTCCTTTAAATCTTTCCCCTCTCCCCTTAAACATGTGTCATTCGGGTCAGTCTGAAGAAGGGTCTCGACCGAAACTCACCCATTCCTTCTCTCCGGTGATGCTGCCTGTGCTGCTGAGTTACTCCAGCTTTTTATATCATCCTTTGGTTTCAACTAGCATCTGCAGTTCCTTCATACAGCTTCCACATCACCCTCTGCTTCCTTCTATGAAGCCAATTCTGTATCCAGTTTGCTAGCCATGCCTAGATCTCATGTAATCAAAATGTTAAGTATACAAGGCTGAAGGCTTTCTATCTCAACACGTAAGGCATTCACAATATGATGGGCAACCCAGCTGCACAGATGGATGTACATGGACATGATAAAGCTTTGATTGAGGAGAGAAGGCTGCAGGGTGTCTTGGAATGGGAACTAAATTTGAATGATCACCATGATTCACTGGAGTTCAGAACGATGAGGGGGGATCTTACAGAAACATATAAAATTATAAAAGGACTGGACAAGCTAGATGCAGGAAAAATGTTCCCAATGTTGGGCGAGTCCAGAACCAGGGGGACACAGTCTTAGAATAAAGGGGAGGTCATTTAGACTGAGGTGAGAAAAACTTTTTCACCCAGAGAGTTGTGCATTTGTGGAATTCCCTGCCACAAGGGGCAGTGGAGGCCAAGTCACTGGATGGATTTAAGAGAGAGTTAGATAGAGCTCTAGGGGCTAGTGGAGTCAAGGGATATGGGGAAGAAGGCAGGCACGGGTTATTGATAGGGGTGATGATCAGCCATGATCACAATGAATGGTGGTGCTGGCTCAAAGGGGCCGAACGGCCTCCTCCTGCACCTATTTTCTATGTTTGTATGTAATGACCATACTGAATAATGGAGCAAGCTCAATGGTCTCCTCCTGCTCCAGTTTCTCTGAGCTTCTATGAGCCTTGTACCTCGTCTCTGCCTCTATCTCAATATGTATACCCCTGTCAATCCCAGCCCTGAATGCCTTTTACTACACCCCCCCCCAACCCAACCACCCACCCCCACCTGCTCACCCCCTCCTGCCCATGACCCACAGCCACCATTGGGTAGGGCAGGTTCAGAGGGATTTGGGCCAAATGCAGGCAGGTGGGACTACTGTAGGGGACATATTAGTCAGCATGGGCTAGTTGGGCTGGTTAACCTGTTTCCATGCTGTATGGTTCGATGACTCTATGATAGGGGAAGCCATATCCGATACATATATAATATATATATATATATATATATATATATATATATATATATATATATATATATATAATAATAAAACATTTTTACTACTCTTTTTGTTTGGTTGCACATCTCAGAAATAGAGTGGTGTGTGTTCCTGCAATGGAGGATGAAGCACTCTTTCACCGGAGATTGGGCACTGACTGTGGATGGGGTAGAGAGAGGAAGATCAGTTCCTCTATTCCCTAATGACAATGTGCGTTCTGTGTCCAGTATTGCTCAGAAGCCTCCGGTTGGAAACTTCAGCAGAGCAAATCAGTATGGGATGCTGATAGCTTCTGAACTTCATGCACTATTCAAAGAATATAGAACATAGAACAGTGTGGCACAGAATCAGGCCCTTTGGCCCACAATGTCTGTACTGAAACATCATGCCAAGACCAACATATCTGCCTGCACATGATCCATATCCTTCCATTCCCTGCATATCCATGTGCCTATCCAAAATCTCTTAAACACCTTTAATATATCTGCCTCAACCACCACTTTGGTAGCTCATTCTGGACACACACCAGGCTCTGTGTAAAAAAAAACTTGTTCCACACATCTCCTTTAAGCTTTGCCGCTCTCACCTGTATCATGTAAAACCCCAGATCAAAACACAACGTGCTGGAGGAACTCAACAGGTCACGGAGCATCCGTGAAGAGAATGGACCGATGAGGATTCTCATCGTCACATTTTTTAATTATTTTTTATTTTTATTTATTAGAAGTACATTACATTACAACCGCATACATTAGTACTGGTCATTTATATCTTCTTACAATTAATGTACTCCATTTATTTTTTACACTAGAAAAGGAAAAGATTGAAAGAAAGAAGAAAGTGAAGGAAAAAGTGAGAGTGTAGGAAATGTGACAACAAAAAAGGACGAAGACCCTATAAGAGCAAAATTAAAAACAAAAGAAAAAGAGTTAAGAAATAGACCCTAGGAAAGAAAGAGAAAGAGAAAGAGGAAAAAGAGAGAAACAAATATTTTTATGAGCATTACGTAAATGGGACATACCAACTCTTCAACTATCATTCCCCCTTACCTGACCTCAATTTTTTTTTTTTTAAGTACTTTTGCACCCTATATTTGTAATAATTCTATAAATGCAGACCACGTCAGGTGGAAGTGATCTGGTTTACCTGCTAGGAGGAGTCTTATCTCTTCTAGGTGTAATCGTCACATTTTTAAATATGAAAGCCCCACATCAATAACCCACAGTTTGGTTTCTTGTCTATTTTATATTCATTACATCATTAGCTTTAACCATTCTCTACACAAGTTGTAGCAGACAAAATTGCTAAAATACATATTAAAGTATTTGAGTCCAGTATTCTGAGATATTTCTCACATTCTCCACATCAGCATCCCATTTAGTTTGCGATTCTATAACATTCTTGTCTGGCAAAGGGCATTTTTCTCAATGGTTTCCAGCAAGTGTCGACTTCTTTCACAGCCCAATGTTCATTGTTGCCAGGACTTGAGGGTCAGAGCTATAGGTGGAGGTTGGCTAGGTTATTCCTTGGAGTGCAGAGGAAATAGGTTTAAGATGAGATGGGAAAGATTTAATAGGAATCTGAGGGGCAACTTTTTCACACAGAGGATGGTGGGTGTATGGAGTGAGCTGCCTGAGGAGGTATTTGAGGCTGGTTCTATGAGAACATTTAAAAGATATTTGGACAGGTACAAAGATAGGAAAGGTTTAGAGGGATATGGGTCAAGAGTCAAGAGTGTTTTATTGTCATATGTCCCAGGAACATGGGCAGATGGGACTAACATAGATGAGGCATCTTGGTCGGCATGGATAAGTTGGGCCGAAGGGCCTGTTTCTGTAATGTATGACTCAATAACTCTATGACTCTAAATTGATATCTTCACAATCCTGAAAGCACCGGTGAACCAAGAAATACTCAGGATTAAACCAATCCCACCTAGTGTGTAAAATTGGATATTCACTCTCTCCGAGGTAGATTCATTCATTCATCAATTCCTCGTAACAAATAATTTCAGTTGTAACGTAACGGGAAAATTAACTTTCCTGTTGGATTTACATGGTGTTAAATTAATCAATTTTGAATTTGCACATGATTACTTTTCAAATGAAGTAAATGCCAGATTTTCATCATTTGATAGAGGATAATTAGGCTCATGTGGTCAGTCACACAGCATATCACTGCTGCATTTGTCTAAAATACGTCACGACTGTTAATACCACAACCAAAATAATGGATCTAAGAATTCAGACAATTTGATTAAATGATCAATTATGCCAGGAATCTAATTTTAAAACCTTGAAGTGAAGTGTTCTGAGTACTTTTCAGAACTACTTTTCAGAGGTACAGTGAAAAGCTTTTGTTGCGTGCTAACCAGTCAGCGGAAAGACAATACAAGACAATTCTGAAGGACGAACAGACACCTTGGAATTGGTGCTGCATTGAAACTCGAATCTTTCAGTTTAATTAGTTTGGTTTATTTATTGTCGTGTGTACGGAGATGCTCACTATCCAGTCAAATCGTGGCATTCGGCAGCACAATAGGTCCTCTTGTGGAACAGCGCGCCATCTTGCAACTTCCAAGTCTGATCTTGGCCCAAGGGGATCGATCTGCAGTTTCTTATTTCCTCGCTTTAAGGCCCGGTGTCCTGGATTGGTGAAGTCGGGGTCGGCCTGGCCCAGCACGATGCCGTCGGCTCCTTCCACCGCCGCTCCGTGCAGCAATTGCTGAGATACATAGATACATAGATACATAGAAAATAGGTCCAGGAGTAGGCCATTCGGCCCTTCGAGCCTGCACCGCCATTCAATATGATCATGGCTGATCATCCAACTCAGTATCTCGTACCTGCCTTCTCTCCATACCCCCTGATCCCTTTAGCCACAAGGGCCACATCGAACTCTCTCTTAAATATAGCCAATGAACTGGCCTCAACTACCCTCTGTGGCAGAGAGTTCCAGAGATTCACCACTTTCTGTGTGAAAATGTTTTTCCTCATCTCGGTCTTAAAGGATTTCCCCCTTATCCTTAAGCTGTGACCCCTTGTCCTGGACTTCCCCAACATCGGGAACAATCTTCCTGCATCTAGCCTGTCCAACCCCATAAGAATTTTGTACGTTTCTATAAGATCCCCTCTCAATCTCCTAAATTCTAGCGAGTATAAGCCAAGTATCCAGTCTTTCTTCATATGAAAGTCCTGACATCCCAGGAATCAGTCTGGTGAACCTTCTCTGCACTCCCTCTATGGCTATAATGTCCTTCCTCAGATTTGGAGACCAAAACTGTACGCAATACTCCAGGTGTGGTCTCACCAAGACCCTGTACAACTGCAGTAGAACCTCCCTGCTCCTATACTCAAATCCTTTTGCTATGAAAGCTAACATACCATTCACTTTCTTCACTGCCTGCTGCACCTGCATGCCTACTTTCAATGACTGGTGTACCATGACACCCAGGTCTCGCTGCATCTCCCCTTTTCCTAATCGGCCACCATTTAGATAATAGTCTGCTTTCCTGTCTTTGCCACCAAAGTGGATAACCTCACATTTATCCACATTATACTGCATCTGCCAAACATTTGCCCACTCACCCAGCCTATCCAAGTCACCTTGCAGTCTCCTAGCATCCTCCTCACAGCTAACACTGCCCCCCAGCTTAGTGTCATCCGCAAACTTGGAGATGTTGCCTTTAATTCCCTCATCCAGTTCATTAATATAAATTGTAAATAGCTGGGGTCCCAGCACTGAGCCTTGCGGTACCCCACTAGTCACTGCCTGCCATTGTGAAAAGGACCCGTTTACTCCTACTCTTTGCTTCCTGTTTGCCAGCCAGTTCTCTATCCACATCAATACTGAACCCCCAATACCGTGTGCTTTAAGTTTGTATATTAATCTCTTATGTGGGACCTTGTCGAAAGCCTTCTGCAAGTCCAGATACAACACATCCACTGGTTCTCCCCTACCCACTCTACTAGTTACATCCTCGAAAAATTCTATAAGATTCGTCAGACATGATTTACCTTTCGTAAATCCATGCTGACTTTGTCCAATGATTTCACCACTTTCCAAATGTGCTGCTATCCCATCTTTAATAACTTACTCTAGCAGTTTCCCCATCACTGGTGTTCAGATGGACGTGGTCTACGTTTCTGGACCTATTACAAGCATGAGGTGCAATAGTAATTTAAAAAATAAATAAAGAAAGAAATGGTATCAGGACCTGGTAATGGGAGGTAAAACAACAAAAACAGACTTGGTTGGTGGTTCCCTTTCTGCGATTGTTCCTACTTTCTTCTTCTTTCTTTTCTAGAATCTACTTTCTTACTTTACTTCCTTCTCTAACTTCTTTTCTAATGGGCTTTCTTTTCACAACACTCTCTTGCACTTCACGTCTCTTGCGCACTTTCTTTACTTTTCTTACTTCTATCTTTCTCTTAAAGCTCAAAAAAATGAAGCGGTATAAAAAATGTATTAAGATATATGTGTTGTGTATTACTGTAATTTACCGTACTTCTAATAAAAATAATAAAAAAAAAATAATAAAAAAAAAAAAAATATGCTGCTATCCCATCTTTAATAACTGACTCTTTAATAAGATGATCTCCCAACGTGGTTTAAGGCAGCGAGACCACTGGATAAATGATCAGATGGCTGAGTGTGCTTTTAGGGCTGCGTTGTGTTCAGTTTGTGGCAGGATGGAGCGAGAAGCCGTCAAGTATTCCGCCATCTCACACGCTGCAAAATCCAACCCCTCTCTGCAGAGTGCCTCCGATCAGGACCTTTAAACGATTCTGAAGTGTCTGGCCCGTCTGAGTATCTGTGTGTACGGAATGCCCGGGCTGCCCTTACCCTGCTGCCAAAACCACCGTATTGTATAACCCAGCGTTCTGTACTATCTAGGGAACAGATAATAGCTTGTACTCTTTGGAAATGTGTGAAGCAAATTAACAAAGACAACAGTGGCAGGTGGCTAAGTTTATTATTTAGCGGCTGGGGAAAATGATGCTTCTGGCGAGAAGTGCAACAATTGACGGCAAAATAACCAGGTGAAGGTGAGCAGTAAGGACAGCCAATAGACTCTGGATTTATCTCATTAACCCTTGCTGTACCGGCAACACTTTGAACGCACCATTATTTGTTTTACATACAGAGGTTTATATTGTTGAAGACGCAAGACTTTGAAATGGAAAAACCAAAGTCTTGCAGCGATCAATGCATGGTGGATGCGCAATGTTGTAATATGAAATCAAATAAGTATTCCCACACAATGTTTTTAAAGTGCACAGTGTGTGGGTGGTAAACATTTCTGTGAAGAACTCCCGCACTGCAAGCACCTACCATGCTGGAGACCACAGGAGAGGGAACGAATAATTCAAAGAACTAAAGGGCACAGCTTTAAGGTGAGAGGAGCAAAGTTAGAAGAAGTTGGTGGGAAAGTTATAGACACAGAGAGTGGTGGGTGCCTGGAACGCGCTGCTGTGACTGGTGGTGGAGGCAGATATGATAGTGCAGTTTAAGAGGCTTTTAGATAGGCACATTGATCTGCAGAGATTAGGGGGATATGGAGCACCTTAGAGGGATTATGGACCATGGCAAAGAAAATTAGTTTAACTTAGCGTCATGTTTGGCATGAACATTGTAGGTCAAAGAGCTTGTTCCTGTGCTGCACTGCACTGTGTAATCAAAAGGAGCTGCAGATGCTGGTTTATACCAATGATAGTCACAACTTGCTGGAGTAACACAGTGGGTCAGGCAGCATCTCTGGAGATCATGGATAGGCGACTTTTCGGGTTGTGACCCTACTTTGAATACACAAAATGATGAAATGTTTAAGAAGGAACTGCAGATGCTGGAAAATGGTAGGTAGACAAAAATGCTGGAGAAACTCAGCGGGTGAGGCAGCATCTATGGAGCGAAGGAAATAGGCAATGTTTCGGGTCGAGACCCTTCTTCGGACTGATGTGAGGGTGGGGGTGGGGGTGGGGGGGGGAAGAAGAAAAAAAGAGGTGGAGACAGTGGGCTGAAGGAGAGCTGAGAAGGGGAGGAGAAAGTAGGGACTACCTGAAATTAGAGAAGTCAATGTTCATACTGGGGTGCAAACTGTCCGAGCGAAATATGAGGTGCTGCTCCTCCAATTTACGGTGGTTCTCACTCTGGCCATGGAGGAGGCCCAGGACAGAAAGGTCGGATTCGGAATTGGAGGGGGAATTGAAGTGCTGAGCCACCGGGAGATCAGGTTGGTTATTGCGAACCGAGCGGGGGTGTTCGGCGAAGCGATCGCCAAGCCTACGCTTGGTCTCACCAATAGTAGAGCAGCTGACATTTAGAGCAGCGGATGCAATAGATGAGGTTGGAGGAGGTGCAGGTGAACCTCTGCCGCACCTGGAAAGACTGCTTGGGTCCTTGAATGGAGTCAAGGGGGGAGGTAAAGCGACAAGTGTAGCATTTCCTGCAGTTGTAAGGGAAAGTGCCAGGAGAGGGCGTGGTTCGGGTGGGAAGGGACAAATTCACCAGGGATTTCCCTGAAAGGATTTCCCTGGAATTGGAGGAGCAGCACCTCATATTTCGCTTGGGCAGTTTGCACCCCAGCGGTATGAACATTGACTTCTCTAATTTCAGGTAGACCCTACTTTCTCCTCCCCTTCTCAGCTCTCCCTCAGCCCACTGTCTCCACGTCTTCCTGTCTTCTCCCCCCCCCACCCTCACATCAGTCTGAAGAAGGGTCTTGATGCGAAACATTGCCTATTTCATTTGCTCCATAGATGCTGCCTCACCCGCTGAGTTTCTCCAGCATTTTTGTCTACCCACACAAAATGATGAAGTAACTCAGTCTGAGGAGTTACTCCAGCATTTTGTGTCTCTATTGCAGATGCTACAATATTGAGTAAATGCAAAATAACTCAGAAGATCAGGCAGCATCAGTGTAGGATGGATAGGCAATGTATTGGGTTGGGACCCTTATTGAGTGATTGTAGTAGGAGGAAGAGAGCTGGAAACTAAGAGGAGGCTGGACAAAGCCTGGACAAATACAGGTGAGGAGGGGGTGTTTGAATGGCAGACGGGTGGAGTAAGTGACAAAGGCTGGAAGTTAAAAGGAGGCAAAAGGGTGTCGTAAGAAGAGGAGTGAAATGTAATGTCAGAGGGCAGATATGGGTGGCAGGTGATGGTGTGGGGAAAAATTGGGGAGCCAGATAGTGGGAGGGTGGTATGGTGGCGCAGTGGTAGAGTTGCTGCCTTACAGCGCTTACAGAGCCAGAGACCCGGGTTTGATCCTGACTATGGGTGCTGTCTGTATGGAGTTTGTAGGTTCTCCCCGTGACCGTGTGGGTTTTCTCTGAGATCTTCGGTTTCCTCCCACACGTATAGGTTTGTAGGTTAATTGGCTTGATATAAGTGTAACTTGTCCCTAGTGTGTGTAGGTATACAGCGTTAATGTGCGGGGATCGCTGGTCGGTGTGAACTCGGTGGGCCGAAGGGCACTGTATCTGTAAACTAAACTAAACGAAACTAAACAAATGGGTGCACACCAGGCTGGAGATAGGGTGCAGGCAAGAGAGGGGTTGGGGGAAAAAAAGGGGGAGAGGTGATACCTAAAATGAGAGAATTCATGGTTAGCTGTTTTGAAAGGAATGCACACAACCCTGCAGAAGGCAAGTTTCTCTTGACGGATTAGCTGGGAAAACAGCAAGCCCTGAAGGTGCATGTAGTCTCGTTGAGGCAGCAGGCGTGACCCAGGGGATTGTGGAGCCGGCGAACCCAAACACTAGTGGCAGGTGCTGAAGGTTGTCACATGCGTGGGTTTAATTGGAGGTTGCTGCTGCTCTCTGGAGCCTGGGTGTCAGGCAAGTGGACAGGGAGGGCAGAGCCAGTGGCAGCTTGTGAGGGACAGTGAGAGTTGAGGCAACACCATGTTTCAAGTAAAAAGGCTCAATGATGTAGACAGTAAATTTCAGCAGATAAATTTGACGGGTTCACAAAGCTCTTGTGAGGTTGCTTTCGCCTCTACCTGGAATGGAATTTCGATAACATTGACTAAATTAATACTCTAACACAATTTAGACTTCTGAAACGCAGTGAAAACAACCGTACTAATTAAAAGCTGGGATCCAGCCAAACAAGCATATATTATTCAATTAATTAGTTCCACAGTAATAACCGGAGTTTCACTCGACTCATTTTAAAATGGTCTTTGTGTTACCTCAAAGTCTCTATTTGCTATAGTAACTTTAAAATTAATTTTCAATACCTTTTGATGACTGAGCGAGAATTAAATAAAAACTTTCCAATTAGATATTTTTAAATATTAGAAATGACCAAAATTTATCAGGTTCACTATTTAATAGGATTTTCTTTTGTTAATGATTTCAACGAGCCCAATGTGTGTAAAATTTGAATATAATTGAAACCCATCTGTAATAAGTCTCCAATCAGTTGGATGCAAATTCCCAGCCTCTGAGTGTGTTTTGAGCATTCATATAATTTGGCTTAGCTTGGTTCGTGAAGATCCACCTTCGACATAGAAACACCTCTGAGCTTGTATTTTATAGTTGGAATTATTTTAATGGTCAAATAGCTAATTGCACGGCTCTATTACCCATTCTGTCAAGCATGGACGAGGTGGTTGTAACATTAAAATCACAGAGGGTTGAAGAATATTTCCTGTCATTTTGAATGTCACAGACAGGATTTTCTGTTGGTTAACAATGACTCACCGTCATTTCCCTCTTCACCATGTTCTTAAATATATTCTGTCACCGTGCATTGAGTCACGGGCAAGGCAGTACATTGGCGCAGTGGGCAGAGACGCTTCCTCACAGCGCAAGAGGCCCGAGTTCAATCCTGACCATGGTTGCTGTTTGTGTGGAGTTTGCACGTTCTCTCTGTGACCGTGTGGGTTTCTTCCTGGTGTTCCTGTTCCTCTCACATCCCAAAGACGTGTGTGTGCTAGAACATAGAACAGTACAGCACAGGAACGGGCCCTTCGGCCCACGATGTTTGTGCCAAACATGATGCCTAGCTGAACTGATCTCGTCTGCCTGCACATGATCCATATCCCTCTATTCCCTGTATTTCCGTGTCAAAAAGCCTCCTAAACTCCACTATTGTATCTGCCTCCACCGCCACCATTGCCAAAGCACACCAGTCCCCATCACTCTCATAAGGTCATAAGGAATAGTAGAATTAAGCCATTCGGCCCATCAAGTCTATGCCGCCATTCAATCATAGGTAAACTATCTCTTCTTCCTAACCCCATTCTCCTGCTTTCACCCCATAATCTCTGACATCTGTACTAATCAAGAATAGTAAGATTAAACGAGAACTTACCAGTTTGAAGTTTGATCTGTATTTTATGAGGAGTTACGATAAGGGATTACGTGAAGAGCCCGTCCAGCACGCATGCGCGATATTCTTCAAAGCAGCGGTGTGGAATCACAGGAAACACAACAATTGAAATAAACATAGTAAAGAAAAGGAGAACTAAGATACCAGTTGATCTCTATAATTGAGGGTGGGAGCGGAGGGCACGTAATCCCTCATCGTAACTCCTCATAAAATACAGATCAAACTTCAAACTGGTAAGTTCTCGTTTAATCTTACTATTTTACTTCGGAGTCACGTGAGTGACTACGTGAAGATTTTAAAGCTCTGTGATTTCAAACCGTGAAACACTTCACTCGCTGCCGAAGTCATTCAAGGGAGGAAGTATGTTATCGTAATCAACCATGAATCTGTTTGTAAACAATAATGGTATTTATTAAACAATAACAAAAGAAAAATGCTCCCCCGGGCTTAAATCATATATTTGCAGATTCTAAAATTCTTTCTGCAAATAACACAGGTGCTGCTAGCGGCTTGTTGTAGAACGTTTGGAACGTTTTCTCCATGGACCACACCGCTGTAGCCAGGATGTGGTTCAGTGGTACGTCCATCCTTTTAGCCGCCAATGTGGATGCTGCCCTAGTGGAGTGAGATGTATATACGTCAGTATCTACTCCAGCAGCTCCCAGTACCTGCTTTAGCCACCTTGAGATGGTTTGGCTCGACACCCGACCATGTGGTTGCTTGTGGCTGACCCATAAGGCTTTTTCTCTCCCTCGGGAATCTCTTCTGGCGTTGATGAGTCAGTAGGTGAGTCATGACACACAACCGCGGGTCAGGTGGGTATGCCCGGAAATCCATAACTAGGCCTGAAGTTCCTGGCCTGCTCTGCTTTACCAGCTCTTGAATGGTGAATGATACCCGGTCTGGTGTTATAACCATGTTATCCAGTCGCAGTAAGTAGAGGGACTGGACTCTTTGTGCTGAGACTAGTGCCATCAGCATGACCGTTTTCAGGGTTAGCTGTTCCAGAGTGAGATACCTGGCTGGTGACCATCCCCTTAGGTATGTCAGGACCACACTGACATCCCAGATTCTGGTGTATCTAGGTCTAGGGGGGTTAGAGTTGAATATACCCCTCATGAGTTTAATCACCAGCGGGTGAGACCCTATAGCCTGTTGTCCTGGAACTTGTTTTAAATAGACTGACAGAGCACTTCTGGCAGTATTGATGGCGCTGTAGCTCAATCCTTCATTATGGTGAAGGCCAGCCAGGAACTCCAGTACATTGGTTATGGTTGCAGATGAGTACGTTGTCCCAGTAGTCGAGCAGTATCTTTCCCACTTCCTGATGCTCGATAGGTATTGTTTCCTGGTGGACATACGGTGGGACGCTGTCATCGTGTTGATGGTCCTGTCAGATGACCCCAGGCCCAGCAGTGGTCTTTTCATAACCTGCAACCCAGTAGGTTAATTTTGTCATGGCATGGATGACTTATGCCTGATACCGGGTGAGTCAATAGGTCTGGGCTACTGGGGAAGGTCATAGGAGTTTCAATGACCATGTCGAGGACCACTGGGAACCATGGCTGTGTAGGCCAGTCGGGTACTATCAAAATACCTGAAGCAGAGTCCATCTGTATTTTGCGTAGTACCCTACTGATGAGGCAGAAGGGGGAAAAAGCATAAAAGAAATAGTTTCCCCAGTTCAGCGCGAATGCATCTATCGCTGCTGCCTCAGGGTCTGGTTCCCAAGCAATATACATTGGTACGTGGTGATTTAGTCTGGATGCAAAGAGATAGATATCTGGTGTGGCATATTGCTTTGTAATTTTAGCAAAAGCTCTAGGATTTAACATACATTCGGTGTTATCATTGAATTTGCGTGACCTGGTGTCTGCCACTGTATTTAGCTTACCTGGTAGGTAAGTTGCTGGTAGCCAAATATGTCTATCGACACACCATTGCCAGATTTTGTTGACCAAATTGTCACATGATATCGATTTTATTCCGCCCATATGGTTAATGTAGGCCACCACCGTGGTATTATCAATTTGTAAACGAACATGCAAATGGTGCATATCCGTAGAATATGCTTTTTAAACCATAAAACGCACCCAACATTTCCAAGTAATTTATGTCCAGTGTTTGTAGTAAAGATGATTCTAGGTTAGTCCATCTACCACCTGTGCTGGATATGGTATTAGTTGCTCCCCAGCCTTGAGCACTGGCATCTGTTTGTATAATTAATGTTGGGTTATTGATGATGATAGGGCTGGAACTATGCCAAATATGTTCTATCCACCATTGTAACTCTGATATTGCTTCAATGGTTAATTTCATGGTTCGGTCAAAGTGACCTGCATGTTGTTTCAACGCCTGTACTTTTGCCCTTTGTAGGTTCTGATAGTGCAGGGGTCCAAATTGTGTAGCTGAAAATGCTGCTACCAATTTGCCAATTACTCTTGCCACTTGTCGGATGGTTGGTCGATTGCTAACCATTAAATTGTTGCACGTCTGTGCCAATTCTGCTGATTTACCTTTTGGCAACGTTACAGACATGTGGACTGAGTTAATTGTGAATCCCAGAGAGTCCATAGTTGTGGATGGCGTCAACTTAGATTTATCTGGATGTATGACAAATCCCAGGGTTTCAAACAATTGTTTGGTAGCTAATACAGCTGATTTAGCCAACTCCATGGTTTTGCCTACTATTAGGATATCATCAAGATATGCCATGACAATATGTCTTTGTTTTCTTAATATTGCCAAGGCTGGTTTTAATATCTTGGTAAATAGTCTAGGGGCTGATGTTAACCCATTAGACAACGCTTTATACTGCCATAGTTGCCCCATCCAGGTAAATTTCAGGTATCTGCGATGACCCTTATGAATGGGTACTGAATAGTAGGCATCTTTTAAATCAATGCTTGCCATAAAGTATCCTTTGGAAATCAGTTGTTTGGCAGTTACAAATGTTTTCATTTTGAAATGTACATACTTAACAAAGGTATTCAGCGAGGTTAAGTCAATGATGATGCGACATCCACCATCTTTTTTGCTTTTGGTAAATATATTTGAGACAAATTCCAAAGGTTCATGTTTGGATTTCTCAATGACACCCTTTGTAAGTAACCTCACCAGTTCTGCTTGAGCCTCTAGTTTCTCTTTGACTGAGAGGGTAAAGACCCTTTGGGGTACGTGCTGAACTGGTGGCATGTTTTCTTGAATGAACTGTATTTTGTATCCCCGAATACTGTTAAGTATATAACTATCATTCGTGAGAGACCTCCATGCTTCAATGAACAGGTGTAATCTACCCCCTGTTAGTACAGTCCCCCCACTTTTTATATGCTGGTAGGAACCAGACCCACCTACCTCCATAGTTATGGGAGTGTTCATTGCTTCTGTTTTTTCATCTGCCGTTGTACTGCTGGATGTCCTGTTGGTTGGGGGTGGCGCATTTTCCATGGGGTCCGCTCTGGGCCCTGGCCTAAAAAAGGCTTTCGGGGATGGAATGCGGACCCCGAGCTTTCACCAGTCGTGAATGTTTGTTGTCGACTGGTGAACGCGGTGGGGTACTGCCGTCTGGGTTGTGTGGGTCTGCTCGTTCTGGGGCCTGCCCTCATGAGGCCAAATGCTTTGGACTCTTCCTCCAGGTCTTTCACTTGTCAAGTCCTTTCCAAATAACAGGATCTGCGGCTCTGAGGCCGGTGTTGTACACAGTCCTGCATATTTGGGATTGAGGGCAGGTCTTATTCTCTCCTTGCGGAGGTTGTTTATCTCATATTGAGTGTTGCACAGCAGAGCCAGAGTGTCTTGCTGGTTGGTGGTCATATCCACCCCATCCACGGAACGAGCATAGGATGTCATCCTTGTCGTCAGGAGCTTGAGGATACGTGTAATTTTAGCTCCTGTTTCCGGATACTCTGTCCAACATACCCCCAGATTTCTCTTCTTATAGGGGTTTGAGGGAAGGGACAGATGGTTAATGCTGGCCGCCAGTTTTGGCTGCAACGGCCGCCCTGCTCGTGGTGTAACCACGTAGCGATTCACCACACCCAGCAGCTCTTCCTGATCCTGTACCCCAAGCGTACTCCCGACATCTTCAGCCAATGACCCCTGTTCCTGACCAGCCCAGCCCTGGTCGCCAACGCTGCCCTCGGCTGAGGGGGAAGCGATGGCCAGTGCATTGTAGAGCACTGATGTGGGAGTGCCCGAGTTCCCTTGGCGAGACTGCTCCAGCTCCCGAAGCAAGTCTCGCTGGAGCATTTGCTCCATGAGCCTTTCCATGTGGCTCAGGCGGCTAGCTCTGCCGCTCTAAGGCGGAGAGTCCTCCTCATTGGAGTCAGAAATAACCGGCCGGTCAGTTTTTTGTCTTGATTTGCCTCCAGTCCGCTGCTGTTGGTCTGGCTGCGCTAGCGGTACTGGGCTCGGCTCGGTCTCAATGAGGGTGTGCCGCAGCATGTGCGGTCCAGGTGCCGCCTCTCGCCCCCCACTGATGGGACACTCCCGTTCTGTTGGAGTCGAACGGGGGGCGGTCTTTTTCCCTGGCCGTGCTTTGCTCAGTTTCCCCAGCTTCTTGCCTGGAATTGACAAAGCAGAGCAAAGGTTTTTGAATACGACCTCAGAGTAAGTACTCTGAGGTCGTTTAAACTTGTAGCGGGAGCGCCTGTACTCCCGTTCATCGCTGTTGCACTGCGTGAACGATAATGTCGCGCATGTGTGCTGGACGGGCTCTTCACGAAGTCACTCACGTGACTCCGAAGTAAAATCTATCTATCTCTGAGTAAAAAAAAACGTTCCTCGCGCATCTCCATTCAACCTTCCCCCTTTCATCTTGTAGAGATGTTGGACATTTCCACCTAGGGTGAAAGGTTGTAAGGTTAACTCTTTGTTGTACCCGTGTTGTGGAATGGATTTCTGGCCTGTTTCATCCACTTGGTTCAGACAGAATGTCAAGATCTACCAAAGTTAATTTCATGCTTGTGTCACAGGGCAATATTTATGCCCAGTTCATCAAGCTATCAACTCCAAAATAATCTGGAGATAAAAAAATTATTAATCCTGTGTGCTGGAAATGACTCTGGTTGCGTAAACGAACGTCAGAACCAAGGATGTCCTGGTTGGGTAGCTCCTGGGTCTGGCCAAGCTGGCCATCCACGAGTCACGGCGCCAGGCGGAAGAGGGCTCTGCCCGAGCAGGTTGCCTGCCCCTTTTCCGGGGTTACGTCCGCGACCAAGTGGTACTTGAGAGGGATTATGTGCTGTCCACCGGCACCCTGGGGAATTTTCGGGACCGTTGGGCACTGCAGGGGGTGGAATCATAATCATAATAATCATAATAATACTTTATTAGCCAAGTATGTTTTGCAACATACGAGGAATCTTTAACAAAAGTCATTTGAAAATGTAGTGATTTCGATAATTTGGTGATTTTTGTGCTATGGTGGTGGGTGTGCCATCACTGTTTTGGTTGGTAAATATTTTTATAATAATTTAATACATTATTTTTGATTTAAAATAATGAACACAGAACAATGTAGTGTTGAATAGTCCAGTGTAGGACAGTAGCGCTCATGAACAAAGTCTTTAGCCTTTCATGACCATGCTGAACATGCTGCCAAATTAAACCAATGCCTTCCGCCATTCTTAAATATGTAATAATAATAATAGTAATAATAATAATAATAATAGTAAACTTTATTGTCAATTCAAATAATGCAACAAGTAGTTACACAGAGGATTGAAATTGCGTTTCCCCATACTCCAATGTGCAAGTAATATTTATACCAATAAAAATAGACAATGGACATATACATTATATAAAATATTCATTAATACAAGTAGTGTAGTTCTGTTATAGACTACTCTCGCACAAGACTGTGACAGTACAGACAACATATTAAACATAAAACGCACATCGCTATCGCGAGCTGGAGTAGCCGCTGCCGTACAGGACGCCGCCATCTTGGAAAAATCTTCCTGTCCATTTTGTTTAGCAAACTTTCGGGGCGGGAGATTGCAACCCTACACGTGGTCCACCCTGTTTCGACGAATGCAATCAACCTGGCGTGCACAAACAGAAGATCAAACAGAACAAGTTGTCTTACAACATTAGGCTGTGCACGCCGTACGCAAGAAGAAGAAGCAAACTTTTAAGGGGTAAGACAAACACCATGTGTGGCAAGGAGCCAGGTACCAGGGAAATAGTAAACAAAGCCCATTCACTTCAAATCAGGAGAGAAGATACCCTTCAATAAAAAAGAAATAATTAAAGTTTATTTGAATCCCTTTGGCCCTATATTAACACCAAGTAAATCAGATTTTAAGCTTTGATGGCTAATTAATAAAATGGGTCATTTGATAATTGCTGTCATGAAAACAGAATGCTTGGAGTTCTATATAAACATATCTCATAAAACCCGGATTATTTTGTTTTGTTTTTTATTTTTAGAGACACAGAGCGGAAACCACCGACCCACCGAGCCCGCTCCGACCAACGATCCCCGCGCATTAACACTATCCTACACGCACTAGGGACAGTTTTACATTTAGACCAAGCCAATTAACCTACAAACCTGTACCTCTTTGGAGTGTGGGAGGAAACCGAAGATCTCTGATAAAAACCCTCGTGGTCACGGGGCGAACGTACAAACTGTATGCAGACAGCACCCGTGGTCGGGATCGAACCCGGGTCTCTGGTGCTGTAAGCGCCGCAAGGCAGCAACTCTACCACCACGCCACCGTGCCGCACTGTGGGAAGGTACATGGGCAAGTACAAGGAGGGGTTGTGGTGCTGGGAACTGTTGCACTATTTGACAAGATCATAGCCAATCTTCCACATCATTCTCTCCTGTTCAATGCATGTTTTCCATGAAACCCCGGATTCTAGCATTAAATATTCTCCTTGGTCTTCTCGAGGCAGAGAATTCCAAAAATCTATAACTGAGTGAAGAGGTCCTTTCTCATTGGTGCCAATGTCAAGTACCTCACCCTGCAGGTTTGTCCAATCAAGGGAGATGTCCTCTCAGTATCCTGTGCACTTTCTGTTATATCGTGTCATTGAAGGCTAGTTTTTCTCAATAGGTTAAGAAATTAAGAAGGTTGTCGGGGGGAGTTCCTCCCACCACGGGTACCATGTAATCCCGTGCTACCTGCTCCATGGTTGGATAGTCGGCGACTAAACCCGCTCCCCCACCTGGTTTGCCAGGCGAGGAGGAGGCTATGGACCCCCAGCAGGACCAAAAACAAGACCTGTTAAAGTGCGGATGAGCTTCTAGCGAGCCAACGGCCATCCACACTTCAGTGGAAGTTGCGATCCCTGTCGTACATAGCATTGTAAAGCACACACACCAAAATCCTATACTTCCAGCAGCGGAAGTCCGCAGTAACTGGAGGACAGAGATGTGTGGTGCGTCCGTCACTGTTCCTGTCGGAAACCAGCACCACTGCGTCGCTAATGTTTTTAACGATGATGAATGAATGAATTAAGAAATCCAAAAACAAACGCTAGAAACAAGTATGTGATCTGTGGACAACCTTGAGAGGAATTGCTGGAGTATGGCAGCAGGCTGGCTGACAAACTGTGATCCTGGGGCAGTGAATACCCTGGGTCGAGACCCTGCCCAGCCTGCTGAGCTCCTCCAGAAATCTGTTTTTTGCTCTGGATTCCAACATCCGCTGTCTCTGTCTCCAGTAGTAAGACTATCTTAGTCCAAGGTAGACACAAAATGCTGGAGTAACTCAACGGGACAGGCAGCATCTCTGGAGAGGAATGGGTGACGTTTCTAAGGAAGAAGGGTCTCGACCCACAACGTAGGAAGAAGGGACCCGACCCGAAACTTCACCCATTCCTTGTCTCCAGAGATGCTCCAGAATTAAAGTGTCCAGCAACCGAGCGATCAGGTAGGTTCAGGCGGGCTGAGCGAAGGTGTTCCGCGAAACGATCGCCCAGTCTGCGTTTGGTCTCACCGATGTGTAAGAATCAACATCGTGAACAACAGATACAGAAGCTGATATTGGAGGTGCAAGTGAACCTCTGCCTAACCTGAAAGGACCGCCGGCGTCCCTGGACAGAGTGAAAAGGAGGTATAGCGACAGCATCACTGAAGAACATGGAAAGGTGACGTTTTGGTTTGAGACTGGATGCAGGGTGAGGTTACCACCACACTTATCGCTTTCTTTCCTCCTGACCAAATGATTGGTAAAGAGTTGGGTTTTAGGAGAATCGAGGGGGAGCGTGACAGGAATGATCAGGGAGAGGTTTCCAAGGATTTGTACCTCAGAACCTGATGGATTGTGGACTGATTAAATGCAGGGATGTTCAGCAAGACCAACGTCCGTGGGATGCGGATGGAGCTGGAAACAATTATAGAGATAGGAAAGGATGAAAACATTGAAGGGATTGAACACAACGATGCGATTATTATATTCTATAACGGTTGGTTGAAACATATAAGATTGAAACATATAAGATTGTTAAGGTTTTGGACTCGCTGGAGGCAGGAAACATGTTCCCGATGTTGGGGGAGTCCAGAACCAGGGGGCCACAGTTTAAGAATAAGGAGCAAGCCATTTAGAACCGAGACGAGGAAACACTTTTTCTCACAGAGAGTGGTGAGTCTGTGGAATTCTCTGCCGCAGAGGGTGGTGGAGGCGGGTTCTCTGGATGGTTTCAACAGAGAGCTGGATAGGGCTCTTAAAAATAGCAGAGTCAGGGGATATGGTGGGAAGGCAGGAACGGGGCACTGATTGGGGATGATCAGTCATGATCACATTGAATGGCGGTGCTGGATCGAAGGGCCGAATGGCCTACTCCTGCACCTATTGTCTATTGTGATTTAGCATTAATTCAGTACATTTTCTTCTGTTTTCGCGTCAAATATTTCCAAAAGCGAAGAACGTTGTAAGATTACTTTGCTCCCAGGAGGCACAATACATGCTGACTGCACACACAGATTCTCTAGACATGAAACAAGGTCAAGCTGAATTCTATGGGGGGGTGGAGGCAGAGATTCTCAGAAAGGTTAAGAAGTAATTGGATAAACAATTGAATAGCCAAGTTTCAGAAGGCCAGTGGTGAATGGGACTAGTGCCCATGAGTGCTTGATGGTTGGCTTGGGCTTGATGGGCCGAAGGGCCTGTTTCTTGGATGCATGGCACTAATTATATCATGATCGTTCATGAAAGGCCATTGATTAATTCTATCCACAGTCTGGCCTGCTGAATATTTCTATTTTTTAAATAAATGTCACCACACTAATTCTTGGAATTGTGACCCTCTGTTGTCTCATTTTCACCTCTCGCCTTTGTCACTTATCCCACCATCTGACAATTACTCCCTAACCTGTACCTACCTATCACTTGCCAGTCTCTGCCTTACCCCCACCTCTTTTTTCCAGCATTCTTCCCCACCCTCCCCACTCCATCACCGAAGAAGGGCCCCGACCGGAAATGTTGTCTGTCCATTCCCTCCACAGATGCTGCCTGACCTGCTGAGTTCCTCCAGCACCTTGTGGTTTGCACAAGATTTCAACATCTGCAGCTCCTTGTGCTTCCATTGACGTTGGAGTCAACATGTTGGCATAAGAGGTGAGCAATAACGAGCTAGATGTTGTGAGAAGAAATGTCTTCACTCAAAAGGGTGTGAATCTTTGTATTGCTCCTCTGAGACAGTAGTGTTGCTTGGTCATTGAGAACATTCAAGACAGTGACTGATAGGTTTTTTTTGGATACCAAGTGCACCAGGAGATACGGTGAACATGAATGGAGTGTTGAGCCAGAAAATCACCCATGGTAGAATAGACCCGAGGGGCTGAATGGTTCATTCTTGCTCCCTCGTCTTTGTATAATTCAGATATCTGGAAAAACGAACTCAAACTATTTCAGAAGAGCAATGTATATGGAGGCCCATTAACCAGATCTGAACATAGCAATTGAATACCCTATGAGGTGTAATGGACATTGATATGCCAATTACAGTGATCGCAAGTCTATTTCACCATGTTTCTGCTTTGTTTAACTATTAACCATTTTAGGATGTCTTGTTGGAGTCAATATTGTTCTGTATTTTGAAGGATATTGTGCAGAAGGTTTGACAAATTATTCATGACTGTTAAATTAATCAGCCATAAAATGCCAAGGAAAGTGAAAGATTGCTTTGTAGTACTAAAGCTTTTTCTGAAAAGCTATCAAATGACATAGTGGGTAGGAGCTGTGGAACACAACTGCTGTGAGATGCGTGGCTCTGTCGGAGCTGGATTGAGCGCCGCTGGTCACACCCCTGCCCTTTACGGAACAGCTCACACAAGGAGCAACATGCACTGCAGGTCACTGGGATGAACTGAAGCAAGGTGGGTTAACAAAGTAAAGGTAACCTGGGACTCGAAGACACAACATGGTGTACCAAATTGTGAGGAACCTATCTGAACCCATCTTTGCTGTTTACAAATACTTATCTGTTGACAGGATATCTCAAACATTCTTTTCATTGACTCATGGAGTCATACAGCACGGAAACAGGTCCCATGGCCCAGCGTGCCCAAGATATACCAGCTACACTAGTTTCACCTGCCTGCATTTCGCCCATGTCCCTCTAAATCGTTCCCATCCATGCATATTAGGTGTTGTGATAGTAGCTGCCTCAACTACCTCCTCCGGCGGCTCATTCCACATACCCACCACTCTTTGTGTGAAAAAGTTGTCCCTCAGGTTACTATTACATTTTTTCCCTCTCACATTGAAATGATGCCCTCTGGTTCTTGATTCCACTACTCTGGGTAAGCCACCCTGTGCATTTACCCTATCTATTCCCATCATGATGTTACACACCTCTACGTTTCCTTCTGCTTTATAGAAAATGTGAATTATTACATTTCCTGGGTTCTTTTAAAAGAACAACAATGAATCCAATATTTAATCAAAGGGATCTACTGAAGGGACTGCATCATAAAGGCAGCCAATAACATCAAAGACCCACATCACCCTGGCCATGCTCTCATCTTGATGCTACCATCGGGGAGAAGCTACAGGAGCCTGAAAACCGTGACCTCCAGGTTCAAGAACAGCTTCTTCACAGCTTCTTCCCAGCTCTTAAACACTGCACGACACTAACCTCAGCATCTATGATCTATGGACTGTCTTTGGTTGCACTATGGACTTTGGTTTTGAGCTGTGATAGTTACCTAGTATTGCAGTTATTAATATATACCGTATTGATTATTGTATATTTATCTGTATGTTATTGCATTTACAGGTCTGTTAAACTTCAACAGGTAAGAATGTAATTCTTCTGTTTTTGATACATATGACAATTGAACACTCTTGATTCTTGACTCTCAACTAATATATCCTTGCCTTGGAACCACTGCTCTTTGTCAATGGAAGGGAAGAATACATTCCTATCTGTTACATTATTGTCTCATTTCTACAGGGATTTATCCCCTGAGGACAAGTAAAAGAGATGAAAAACAACAGCAAAGTCATTAGCTTTTGATTACTCCAAGCAGCATAGCAAATATGGTCAAATTAGCACTGATGTGTGGAGTTACCAATAATAGAGATGGTTGACTTGAGAGGGAATGTCCTTTACTTGAATTGCTCCATCCTTTGTGTATGGCGACCGTCTTTGGTTTTAGTTTAGTACATAGAACATAGAACAGTACAGCACAGGATCAGGCCCTACAACCCACTATTCCTGTGCCAAACTTGATGCCAAGATAAACTAACCTCATCTACCTACACAAGATCTATATCCCTCCATTCCAAGCACATCCATGTGGCTATCTGAAAGCTTCTTAAGTGCCACTATCTTAACTGCTTCCATCTTTGTGTACAAAAAAACTTGCCCCTCATAACTCTTTTACACTTTGTCTCTCACGTTCAAGCTACGCCCTCTCTTTGACATTTCCATCCTGGGAAAAAAGGTTCTCATTGCCTATCTTATCTAAGCCTCTCATAATTGTATATACTTCCATCAGGTCTCCGCTCTGCCTCGTTCTAGAGAAAAGAGTCCATGTCTGTCCAACCTCTCCCTTTAGCCTCTTCTTCTTATCGAGTCCACACACAAGATTAGAAGTTGTTCAGCCAGAGATGAATACACTTCTCGACATCTGCATACAATGCTGTCTGTCTTGTCGCTTCTTGTGCTTCTTGTGCGTGGTGGTGGAAAGATTGGTGGAAGCAGGGCCGCGACGTGAACGCTCTTTCCTTGACCCTTCCTTTTAGCGAACACTCTCTAATCCAGGCAGCATCATGCTAAACCTCTTCTGCACATTCTCAAAAGCCTCCACATCCTTCCTGTGCAGGGATGACCAGAACTACATGCATTACTCTAAATTCAGCCTAAACAAAGTCTTAGAAAGCTGCAATGTGATTTCCTGACACAATGCCCCGACCTTTAAAGGCAAGAGTACGGTATGCCTTTTTAACCACTCCATGTTGACATTTTCAGGGAGTTATGGACCTGGCCCCATGATCCCACTGTACATTGATGTTATGAAAGGTCTTGCCATCAACCATATACTTTCTATTCAAAACTGCCGGATTCAAGACGACAGTTTCACTAAATAAAATTCCGCTCCCTCCCAACTGATAGAGTTGCTGCTTCTCAGCACCAGAGACCCAGGTTTAACCCTGATCTCGGGTGCAGTTTGTCAATCATTGATCACCCATCCTCTGTTGTCTCACTTCTGCAACCACTCCCTACACACTGGGGACAATTTACAGAGGGCCTATTAAACCTACAGACCCGCACATCTTTGGGATGTGGGAGGAAACCGGAGCACCTGGAGGAAACTAAACGCAGTCACATGGAGAACTTGCAAACTCCACAAAGACAGCGCCCGAGGTCAGGATTGAACCCGAGCCTCTGGAGAAATGTGGCAGTGGCTCTGCCAGATGCACCACAGCTCATTTGTTTATCCTGTGAGGAGATTATGGAAGCTCTTCAGAAGTGCTTGGGTGGGAGGTGAAGGGAGTATGAAGATGATAAATTAAACAATCAACGACATGGATTTTGATTGGAGTGATGTTCGTTACAGAGCAGCTTTGTTTCATTAAAGGCGGGCTGTCTAGTTAATGTCTTCATGCAGCACTGAAGATGTCAAACACTATCATGTTATTACAGACATCCAATACTTGTTGAATTATTAAATAGGAGTGTTTCGTAGTATAGTTCATTAGTTTCATTTGAACCAAAATCATTTACATCATGCCATGAATACAATCACTGCCAACAAATACCAATTAATAATATGGTTTATAGGACAACACTCAGTATTATCCGAGTAGCATTAGAGCCATAGAGGGAGATAGCAGGCATCAGGCCCCCCAGCCCACCATATGATGAGTGTTTGAAGGCACTGGGCCTGTACTCAGAAGGATGAGGGGAGGAACAATGAAATTTGCTGAATAGTGAAAGGCCTGGATAGAGTGGATGTGGAGAGGATGTTTCCACTAGTGGGAGAGTCAAGGACCAGAGGCCATAGCCTCAAAATAAAAGGACGTACCTTTAGAAAGGAGATGAGAAGGAATTTCTTTAGTCAGAGGGTGGTGAATCTGACGAATACATTGCCACAGACGGCTGTGGAGGCCAAGTTGATGGATATCTTTAAGGCGGAGATTGACTAGCAGGATTGATTAGTAAGGGTGTCAGGGGTTATGGGGAGAAGGCAGGAGAATGGGGTTGAGAGGGAAAGATCGATCAGCCATGATTGAATAGCGGAGTAGACCTGATGGGCCGAATGGCCTAATTCTGCTCCAAGAACTTATGATGTTATGAATTTATGAAGTCCTCACTGACTGTCGAGCACCCATTTGTATCGCTTTTACTCGAATCCCATTTTCTATTTTCCCGACGTTCCTCATGAACTCCCCCAGATTCTGCTGCTCACCCTGCACTATGAGGCAGTAATTTACAGTGGCCAATTAGCCTAACAAACTCAGTAAATCAGCACTGCCCAGTGGTCTACCATTAACTGTATATGTCCTATCCTAGGTACACAAAAATGCTGGAGAAACTCAGCGGGTGCAGCAGCATCTATGGAGCGAAGGAAATAATAATAATAATAATGGATTTTATTTACGGGCGCCTTATACCGAGGTCTCAAGGACACCATACAGAGATTTATAGAAAACATATAATCAGAATTAAAAAAAAAAAAAGGTTATAAAGACCAATACATAAATCAGGGACAGAATTTCTTCCAAAAACACAAAAAAAGAAAATCAGAAGCACAATTTGAGGAGAGAGCAGCGGCAATTTAACGCCAGCGTCCACTCCCCCTCCGACCGCCATCTTGAACACAGACTAACAAATACAATTACAAACAATTAGGGCCGAAACCCTTCAGACTATGTCCTATCCTACTTGACCTCTCAAAACGCTACACCTCGCACTTTGAGACGCCCATTATGAAGAAGTGTCCTGACCCGAAATGCCTCTCATTTCCTTTCACTGATGCTACCTGATCTGCCGAGTTCCTCCAGCACTTTGTGTTATGCTCAAGACTGCAGCATCCACATTTTCTTGTACGTTACCTCACACTTTTATCTACCAATGCTCTGCTTAATTTTCCATCTGAACTACAGGTTTTGTTTGGTTCAGAGATACAACATGGAAACAGGCCCTTCGGCCCACCGAGTCCGTGCCGACCATCGATCACCCGTTCACACTAGTCCTATGTTATCCCACCGATACATCCACCCTCACGCACTAGGGGGCAATTTACACGGGGCCAATTAACCTACAAATCCGTACGCCCACGGGATGTCACAGGGAGAACGTGCAGACTCCACACTGACAGCAGCCGAAGACAGGATCGAACCTGGGTTTCCGGCGCTGTGAGGCAGCAGCTCTACCACTGAGCCACTGTGCTGCCCTATAAATAGTGCTGTGGTGCTGGACACTTTTCACAACACCACTAGCCTTTGTCACCTTTATGAACTTACGAACCACACACTCACATCATAGTCACTAAAATAAAACAGATCCAGCCTGTTCATTACACAGTTTTACCCCGCCTGTTTCCACAGTTTAAAGTTTGCATTTGCTAATGTCAGCAAATTTGTAACCTAACCTACAGCGTAATTTCTAACTACATTGATTTAGGGGAGGGTGTTAATGACTGTAGATGCATTCAGAAACAATGACGTGCCTCGCGGTAGAATCTTTCTGGATGAGTGAATTATTGTCGGTTAAAATGTCTTCCTTGTCAATAAGCATCTTGTGAAATTCAGTCCACCAAAGCAAAACTCCAACCAAACAACTTGTCTAACAGATGCACAATTTCGAACACACTGTGAAGAGACGATGTTGGTGGGCGAAGGGCCAAGGGGGTGATGCGTGGCTGATTAAACCCGGTGCTCCGGTTTCTTCCCACACTCCAAACACGTACAGATTTGCAGATTGTAAATTGTCCCTAGTGTGTAGGATATTGCCAGTGTATGTGATTGCTGCTCAGCGTGGGCCAAATGGCCTGTTTCCATGCAGTATCTCCACAGTCTGACGTCCAAAGCCTTACTTAGCTTCTGCAAATTGTCCCTGGTCTGGGGGAGAGTGAATGAGAAAGTGGGATAACATGGAACTAGTGCGAATGTGTGAATGATGGTTGGTGTGGACTCGGTGGGCCAAAGGGGCCTGTTTCCATGCTGTATCTCTAAACACTTTGAAAAAGCACTAGGATTTGTGGTATAATAGGAATCAGGATAGAGTCGCAACGTCATACAGCACAGAAACAGGCCCTTCGGCCCAACCTGTCCGTGCCGACCAAGATCCCCCATCTAAGCCAGTCTCATTTACCTGTCCCTGGCCTATATCCCTCTAAACCTTTCCTATCCATATACCAATCCAAATGTATGTTAAATATTGTCTTTATATCTGCCTCAACTACTTCCTCTACAGATCATTCCACAAACACCTCACCCTCTGCATGAAAAGGTTTCCCCCTCAGGTTTCTATTAAACCTTTGCCAACTCACCTTAAACCTATGCCCTCTGATTCTTGATTTCGCTATCCGAGGAATAATGCTCCGTATAATTCTGTACACCCGCTATAAGATCACCCGTCATCCTCCTGCCCTCCAAGGAATAGAGTCCTGGCCTGTCCAGCCTCTCCCTGTAGCTCAGGCCCTCGAGTCCTGGCAACATCCTCACAAATGTGGGATTAGTGAAGAGAGATGGGGCTGAAATGACTGGTCTGCCGTGATCTTATCGAATGACACAGCAGCCACAAGGGCCCGATTCTTTTGAGTTCTTTTATTTCTGCATTTGAGGATGTGGTTTTAGTGAGTGCTACCTTAACAACTTGTAAAATTGGGATGAAAGGATTGACAATGTATTTACTTCAACCCAGGAGAATGTGACATTACGAAGATTATTGCTCTGTCTCCCTGATGCTCTGTGACATTTCATGTGTGGGCTGTATGTAATAAAGAGGATTACACTCCTGGTTGTTAGATTCATACCAACACAGACCTTAAAACCTGCCTGGAAAAATTGCTGAATTCTTGCATTCCCCGCAGCTGTAATTATATTACCAAGTTTACTCCCGATAGATAACAATCAATATATCAAGGATATTACATAATGGTGTATCAAAGCATTGAGGGGACCCAACATGTCAAAGTGCAACAGAAGTAGGTAATCATTTTATTAAATAAATTACAAATTCTTCGCTGCAGCAGCGGTAAAACCTGTTCCTTAACACAAGCAAGAAATCTGTCTGTTTGCAAATCCCCTGATCACCTGGGATTAAGTCCGATGCCAAATCCAAATACTGCAGATGCAGTATTTATACACTGCAGTGTGGATGTATAGGAAGTTGGTGAGGCCGCATTTGGAGCATTGTGTTCATTTGGAGCTATAGAGTCATACAGCAGGGAAACAGGCTGCCTGTTCCGACAGTGACTAGCAGTGTTCCACAGGGGTTGGTACTGGCCACTGTTCTTCACGTGGTCTATCAATGATTTGGATGGGGAATTGAAGGCATTGTGGCCAAGTCTGCAGATGATACGAAGATAGGCGGAGGGGCAGGTAGTGTGGAGAAAACAGGGGCTCTGAAGAAGGACTTGGACAGGTTGGGAGAGGGGGCAAAGAAGTGGCAGGTGGAATACAGTGTAGCAAAGTGTGGAGACATGCATTTTGGTTGTTGGAATAAAGGTGTAGACTATTTTCTAAATGGGGAGAGATTCAGAAATCTGAAGTGCAAAGAGACTTCGGAATGCTGGTACAGGATTCCCAAAAATTCCCCAAATGTTAATTTGCAAGTTGCATCAGTAATAAGGAAGGCAAATGCATTGCAAACAAATAATGCATCTGCTGTGCCACTGTGCCTGCCCAAATGTTAGCAGGACAAATGGTGAAACTAAAGCTGGATTAGGAAAAGGTATAAATGTGGGAAGTAGAATGGGAAGTAGGGTGGCACGCTGGCACAGCGGTAGAGTTGTTGCCTTACAGTGCCAGCGACCCGGGTTCATTCCTGACTATGGGTGATTGTCTGTACGGCGATTGTAAATTTTCCCTGGGACCTGCGTGGGTTTCCTCCAGGATCTCCGGTTTCCCCCCACACTCCAAAGACGTACAGGTTTGTAGGTTAATTGGCTCGTTATAATTGTAAATTGTCCTTAGTCTGTGTCGGATAGTGTAAGTGTGCGTGGATCGCTGGTCGGCGCGGACCCGGTGGGCCGACGGGGCCTGTTTCCACGCTGTATCTCCTTGCCTAAACTGAGGATTATTACCTGGAATTGTTGAACTCAGCATTCTGCCTATAATTTGCTACTTGAGCCGTTGTTGCGGCTCGGTGTTGAAGGCCGAGGATAGAAAGATGAGATTAAACAACAGATTAAACTGGCGGATGACTGGAAATTCAGGCTTGCTTGTTGGTTAAATTGAAATGTTCTTCAAAATGGTGGCCAGCAACATTAGTCTCCACTCCACCACGTAGAGAGTATGCGCTCAGCATTAAGCAGATTGGTGTCCGATCGATTTCAACCTTATGTTCTTATTTATCAGTAAGATATTTCAATCAACAAAGAAGCTCCACAAATACAGATCAGCCATAACATTGGCAGAGCATCAATTTAAGCATTAGCAGCATGAGTTGCACTTGGGTAAATAAAACCAAAGTATTAAATTAAATAACCTGAATGGCATTCTCAATTTGGACAATGAATTACATTAATCTGGAATGAAACCTAGCAACATAATTGGAAGACCTCTGCACTGTAAAATCCCCCATCTGTTTCAAAGGGACACCAAGTGCTGGAGTAACTCAGCAGGTCAGGCAGCATGGCAGTCTGGAGAACATGGATAGGTGATGTTTCAAGTCGGGACCCTTCAGATATCGGGAACCGAGTTTTATGAGACCCTCTCTCCCTGCTTCCCCTCTGCGGAGTCTGAAGAATGGTCTTGACCCGATACGTACCTTCAAAATGGAGATGAGGAGGAATTAATTCAGCCAGAGGGCGGCAAATCTATGGAATTCATTGCCACAACATGGCAGTGGAGGTCAAGTCATTGGGTCATTCCATCTGGAGTTATCGGAGTTATCTACCGATGACTGGGTCTCTACTTCCGGACATGAAAGATGCTCCTGATGGTCAGGGGGGTCCACAGTCTGCGGGGCACAAGGAGGAACATTTAGGAATGAAATGAGGAATAATCTCTACACCTGCAGAGTGACAGATCTGTGCCGTTCTCTGCCACGGAGAATAATCGAGAGCCAACTCATGAACAGTAATCTGGTGGGAGTTAGATGTGGTTATATGGTTAGAGAGAGTGAAGGATGTGTGGGGAATGCAGCCACAGCGTAGTCAATGGATCATGTTGAAGAGAGGCCAGGCTCCCATTCTACTCCTGCTCCCATTCTACTCCCTGTTTCTTTGTTTATATGCTACTATAAGGCCTTGTTTATACATTATCTGCTCTAAGCAGCAACGACAGACACTTAGAGAATGGAACTGAGGCTTGGTCGAGTCATTGAGTCATACAACACGGAATCAGGCCCTTTGGCCCATCTCGTCCATGCCGACCGAGATGCCCCGTCTAAGCTAATTCCATTTGCTAGCATTTGGCCCATATCCCTCTCAACCTTTCCTTTCCCTAAAGTGGAACACAGCATCACAAGTACTCAAATGTGTAGGAAGGAACTGCAGATGGTTGCTTAAACCAAAGATAGACACAATAAGCTGGAGTAACTCAGCAGAACAGGCAGCATCACTGGAGAGAAGGAATGGGTGACGTTTCGGGTCGAGACCCTTCTTCAGTCTGAAGGCGCTGTAAGGAAGCAAGTCCACTGCTGTGTGTGGGGCAGGAAGGTGTGGCCCTC
>CM075988.1:18964261-19101967 GCA_038087875.1 Malacoraja senta
CAGGCCACCAAATTCATTTCATACCAAGCAGAGTACAGTTCACTTACGGCGTAGACTCACAGTTCTGGACTCACCTCTCACTCACAGTCTTCCAGGGTGACTGACTCACATCTGGCCTCCGGGGCTTTATACTCCTGCCCCCCCCAGAAGGGGCGTTACCTTCATCATGGTGATTGACAGGCAAGAGGACCAATCAGCTGATCTCAAGATATTTTAAACATTCATAACTTTTTTATTTTTCATCGATCGGAAAAATCCTCGGGGCTGCCTCAGCGGAGGAGGACTGTGAGTAAGATGGCCAAAAATAGCGATATATGGTAGCGTTTTTTTCTAAAATCAATATACAGCGCAGACAGGAAGTGGTCAAGATGAGACTTTTAGTTATATAGATGTGTGGCTTTGGACAGTAGACAAAAATGCTGGAGAAACTCAGCGGGTGAGGCAGCATCTATGGAGAAAAGTAGGCGACGTTTGGGTCGAGACCCTTCTTCAGACTTTGTCTTTGTGTGGCTTTGGACAGGTACATGGATAGGAAAGGTTTAGTCTACCAGTGTAGATGGGGCAATTTGGTTGCCATGAGCAAGCTGGGCCGAGTTCATAAGCTGTTGGAGCAGAATTAAAAATATCCATTGACTTGGCTCCACAGCCTTCTGTGACAATTAATTCCTCGGATTCACCACCCTCTGACTAAAGAAACTCTTCCTCATTGCCTTTCTAAAGGTACGTCCAGTTATTCTGAGGCTATGGCCTCTGGTCCTAGACTCTCCCACTAGAGGAAACATCCTCTCCACATCCACTCTATCCAGGCCTTTCACTACTTGGTAAGTTTCAATGAGTCCCCCCACCCCCCCCCCCCCTTCCCACCCCGTTAGCCGAGGACCTGTTTCCACGTTGTATGACTTTATGACTCAATGCCTCTGGAGGGTTAAGAGATAATTTAACGTAAGTTTTTAAGATATAATTAGCACTGCTCTTCTGGAACTGCAGTGACCTGGTTTGATCCTGATCCCCCGGAGCTTTCTGTGTGGTTTTCAAATTGCATTATGGTGAGAGTTTCCATAGCCTGAATAATTTTTTTAATGGAGTATAGGATGGCAAGACGTGACCTTATTGACGTGTACACGATCAGGAGGTGTAGGGAAGTTTGTTCCCCAAGGGTGGAGAATTCAAATCTAGTGGACATAGGCTTATGGTGAATGATTCAAGGATCCCAGGGGCAACTTTGTCATTCAGAGGGTAGTCTGTATCTGGAATAAGCAGTCAGAGGAAGTGGGTACAATTAGGACTTCAAAGACATTTTGACAGATATGTGGATCAGGAGGATTTAGAGGGATAAGGGCCGAATTCAGGCAAATTGGACAAGCCCAATATGTCAACTTGGTTGGCATGGACTAAGAGGGCCGAAGGGCCTGTTCCCATGTTGTACAGCTCAATGACGATGAAGGGTGTTTCCAAAGATGGGTTCCGACTAGAAACGTCACCTGTTCCTTTTCTCCGGAGATGATGCCTGACCCACTGAGTTACTCCAGCATTTTGTGTCTATCTATGACGATGGCATTGTGCTGTGTGACTGTAGGGAATTAAGGAGCTGCTGGGGTTGACATGACTCCATGTGTCAAATGGCCTCTTCTGTACCCTGGTAAGAAAGGAAATAAGATGCCAAGGGGTAGTTTAAGATGAACAGAGGAAAACATGTTCCATTCTTCGTTTCAGAGTCCAACCGCGGTGGAAGTTGTGTGGGAAGGAATGGCAGATGCTGGTTTACACCAAAGAGAGACAAAAAATGCTGGAGTAACTCAGTGGATCCGGCAGCAACTCTGGAGAAAAGGAAGAGGTGACATTTGGGGTTGAGACCCTTCTTCAGACCTCAAAACGTTGCCTATTCCATTTTCTCCATAAAATGCTGCCTGACTCGCCGAGTTACTCCAGCATTCTGTGTCTATTCTCGGGTGGAAGTTGTTTGATAATCAGATGCAGGCACGTCAGGAACATTACCAGAGCAGAGTGTGAGGTGTCAGATGGAAATCGATGCATGCTGCCATTGAATATTTTTATAGCTGACCTTCCTAGTGTAGAATTAGATAACTGATCACAAGATTACAAGAATGATTCCAGGAATGAGTGGATTAGCATACAACGAATGTTTGACAGCACTGGGCCTCTGCTCGCTGGAGTTTAGAAGGTTGAGGGGGGACCTCATTGAAACTTACAGAATAATGAAAGGCATAGATAGAGTGGATGTGGAAAGGATGTTTCCACTGTTGGGAGAGTCTAGGACCTCAGGTCACAACCTCAGAATTAAAGGGCGCTCTTTTAGAAAGAAGATGCGGAGGAACCTCTTTAGTCAGGGAGTAAATCTGTGGAACTCATTGCCACAGAAGGCTGTGGAGGCCGTCAGTGGATATTTTAAAGTCAGAGATAGACAAATTCTTGATTAGAACAGGTGTCAAGGGTTATGGGGGAAGGCAGGAAAATAGGATTAGGAGACAGAGATCAGCCATGATTGAATGGTGGTGTGAACTCGATGGGCTGAATGGTCTAATTCTACTCCTATAACTTGTGAACGTGAACTTGTGATTAGCCCCAATCGGCACAGTGGCGCAGTTGGCAGAGATGCCGCCTCACAGTGCCAGAAACCCAGGGTTCGATCCTGACCTCAGGTACTGTCTGCGTGGAGTATGCATGTTCTCCCCTGTGACTGTGAGGCTTTCCTCTGGATGCTCCAGTTTCCTCCCACATACCAAAGCCTCCTAGTGTGCAGGGAATGAATGCGAAAGTGGGATAAGGTAGAACTTGTGACCGGCGCGGACACGGAGGGTTAACGGACTTGTTTCTGCCCTGTATCTTTAAACAAAATTAAATGGGATAGCATCACAGGTGTGAGGGGCAGGAAGGCATTCACCAGTTCCTAAAGTTTACAACAGAGTACAGTAATAATATCTATTCCCCTCAGTGCTTTTTTTGTCGAAAAGGGGTGTTAGTACGCAGATGTAGTTTTTAAAGTTTTATTGATGCTGGTATGCTGTACAGGTGTATACCCTCACAAAGCTCTCCTTCCCTGTACCTTAGTAACAAGATGCAGGCTGGTATGCATGAGATTAATATGAGTTTCATGATTTGCAATGTGTGGTTATGCGTCGATGTATTATATAACATGTTCTTTGTTTAGCCATTCGTCTGGGGAAGGATCCCGAACCGAAACGTCACCTGTCCACATTCTCCACAGACGCTTTCTGACCCACTGAGTTACTCCAGCACTTTGTGTCTTATTTTGTAAACCAGCATCTGCAGTTCCTTGTGACTACATTTTGCCCGCTCTTTAATGATCAGCTTCAGTCAGACTGAGTTAATCTGGTCATGCAACCTTGCATCACCGAGGATTATTTGACAGCTTCACATAAACAGATCCCACAAGGCTGACCTCGTTCCTGCCTGACCAACATTTTACACTGCCCTCTGTTTATGGATGTGCTGCTCTGTTTTCCAAACTGGATCTCATTCAACTCAATAAAGCCTCATTTGTTTTTTCCCCCCAAAAGTTAAAACGCATGCAGGGATTAACTCTGCTGAGAGTTGGAATGGCATCAACCAGAAATAGGTTTTTTAAAAGTGTTAATTGCATAATGGTGAATTGGAGATAGATCACTGGACTGAATCTCTGATTATTTTTCCCCACAACCATCAACTGTTACAGAAGAAACACTCGCATTACATTAATTTCAGAGTTGGTGAAGTCTGTGTGCAGATAAATGGGAGTGAACTAAGGGATTCAATGGGGCAACAGTGTCAGATAATTTATTGCACTCCTTTTACAGCTACATCTCATTTGTCCCTATAGTATTTTTGTCTCGTGGATTCGCTCTGAACTACCCGCGCTGAGTGACTTCAAAGTGAAAACATTGGTGCTCCAAATATGACTAAATAGTTAATTACACAGAGCTGTGAGCTGGAAGCTTCGCTGTTCAGACTGTAAAGAACAGGTAACTGTGAATAAAGTGATAGTTCTCCCCTCGTGATGTATCTTCTGGTGAAAATGAGTTAAGAGAGTGATTAGACATCCTTTCTGTTTAACGAGGGTGTTCATGGAGGTGAAGCCAAGGGGCTGGGGTAGCTGATAAAGATGGCAGAACTGCAATCAGATGATGGGGATCTAGAGTGCAAGCATCAGGAGGGAAACACCTTCAATCCTGGACCTGAGACCAGAGAAGAGTACAGAGGAGGAACAGGCTCTTCAGCCCACCATGTCCATGCCGCACCTGATGCCAAGTTAAACGAATCTGCATGTGATCTATTTCTCACCTTTCCCTGAATGTCCATGTGCTTATACAAAAGCCTCTTTAATACCACCATTGTATCCGACTCCATCACCACCCTTGGCAGCACATTCCAGGCACCCACCACACTCTGTTAAAAAAAATACTTGCCCCACGTAACTCCTTTAAACTTTGCCCCTCTCACCTCAAAGCTATATCCTCTGGTCTTTGACATTTCCAACCTTGGAAAAGGTTCTGACTGTCTAGACAATAGACAATAGACAATAGGTGCAGGAGTAGGCCATTTCACCCTTCGAGCCAGCACCGCCATTCAATGTGATCATGGCTGATTATCTCCAATCAGTACCCCGTTCCTGCCTTCTCCCCATATCCCCTGACTCCGCTATTTTAAAGAGCCCTATCTAGCTCTCTCTTGAAAGCATCCAGAGAACCTGCCTCCACCGCCCTCTGAGGCAGAGAATTCCACAGACTCACCACTCTCTGTGAGAAAAAGTGTTTCCTCGTCTCCGTTCTAAATGGCTTACTCCTTATTCTTAAACTGTGGCCCCTGGTTCTGGACTCCCCCATCTACCCTATCCATGCCTCTCTTAATTTTATGAACTTCAATCACGTCTCTCCTCAGTCTCAGATTTTCTAGAGAAACCATTCCAAGTTTGTACAATATCTGATAGTTGATACCCTGTGATCCATGCAGTAACCTGGTAAACTTCTTCAGCCCCCTCTCCAACGCACTATAGAGAATGCTGCCATCCACGGGGACAATGTGTGGGAGGTGGGAGCAGTAAAAGTATGGTGGGACTAATGGGAACAGTGAGAGGGAGATGGGAATTGGTCATGTCATAAGGAATAGTAGGCCATTCGGTCCATCAAGTCTACTCCGCCATTCAATCATGGTTGATCTATCTCTCCCATCTAACCCCATTCTCCAGCCTTCTCCCCATAACCTCTAACACCTGTACTAATCAAGAATCTATCTATCTCTGCCTTAAAAATATCCACTGAGGGCCTCCACAGCCTTCTGTGGCAAAGAATTCCACAGATTCACCACCCTCTGACTAAAGACATTTCTCATCCCCTTCCTAAAAGAACATCCTTTAATTCTGAGGCGATGAACTCTAGTCCTAGACTCTCCCACTAGCAGAAACATCCTCTCCACATCCACTCTATCCAAGCCTGGTCTCAGAGATTGGGAATGGTGAGAGAGACAGATCAGATCAGCAGTGAGAAACGGGAACAGTGAACAGTGAATAATAAGAAAAGTGAGAGTAAAATGAAGGTGGGAACTGCAAGAGGGAGATGGGGATGTTGTGATGCACATGAAGTGAATCACAATGTATTGGGATTGAGACAGCAAGGAAACTACAACAGACAGAAGAATCTTGCAGATCTTATAGAGATGATCGTATCTCTATACTTATAAAACTCTGATCTTGGATGTGTGTGTATTTGCGTGTGTGTGTGATGTTCGTGTGCGTTTCACATCTTCTCGAAAACATGACACGCTAACGTTGACATTTTTACATATTCTGATAGAGATTTACGCCATGATGTCAAAAATTGGCTTATCTGAAAATTTCATGCATTATTTCTCGAGTTATTTATGAAAATGTTCATAAATCTCAAATAACTTGGAAAATAAATGTGATGGTCTCGCTGAAGATGTCACAATGGATCTGACTGCCTGCCTCTGCTCACGCTGCGAGTGACGTCACCCCTGTTCTGTCTTCTGTACTTCTTGGCTTCTTAACTTTTACTTCTTTAAATTCATCACTTAGCATTGTTAAACTGCTGCTCAGGTCGTGCTGCGTGCTCCACTGGGCTCCTTGAAGTTCTAGAACATGGCGGCGGCGGTCGTTATCGCCGCGCGGGCGCGGGGCTGCGCGGTGGGAAGGTGGCCTGGGAGAGGCCTTCTATGGAGACCTGCGATTCCTCCGTTGATCGCAGGGACTCGGGGAATCGCGACGCCTTTTCCTCGCTGGTGATCCCGATCCCACCTGGCGATCTCTGTCCGTCACAGGGGACGACCTCCTCTCCATCCCCCCCACCCGATTGTCAATCACGCGGGTGGGTGGGCTTCCCCTCACGGAAGCCACGATCAGCCGGCCCTCTGCTGCTTTTGACCGTCCTCAGATCACGCCCGCCCCGCGGCCTCCCTCGAGTCTCCGCCGCCCGCTCGCCATGGGCCCCACAGCCCGGCTCCCATCCTCCTCTCCCTCCCCCTCCTCCTCTCCCCCCCCTCCCTCCTCTCCCCTCTCCTCTTCCCACCCCTCCTCCACTCATCCATCCTCCTCCCTCCCCCTCCCCTCTCCCCCTCCCCTCTCTCCCCCCTCCTCTCTACCCCCCTCCTCTCTCCCCCTCCTCTCCCCCCTTCCTCTCCCCCTCCTCTCTCCCCTCTACTCTCTGTTCCCCCTCACCCCATCCCTCCCATCCCACTCCCCCCTCCCCTCCCCCCTCTACCCCCCTCTCCCCCTCCCCACCCTCTCCCCCTTCCTCTCTCTCCCCCCTTTCCCCCCTCTCTCACCCTTCCCCTCTCCCCCCTCCTCTCTCCCCCTGCCCTCTCTTCCCCTCTCTCCCCCTCCCCCCTCTGCTCCCCCTTACCCCCTCTCCCCTCCCCTCCACTTCCCTCCCCCTCCCTTTACCCCCCACTCCCCCACTCTCCCCGTCTCCCCCCTCTCCCCCCACACCCCCCTCCCTCCTCCTCTCATCCCCCTCCCCCCCTGTGTGTGTGGGGGGTGGTTAGTGTGTGTGTGACGTCACAAGCCGCCCCACCCCCCGCAACCGCGCCTTGAGGGGACGGGACCCAACGGGTCCCACTTGGTCTAGCTGATGTATAAAATCATGAGAGGAATAGGTATAGTAAATGCACAGAGTCTTATCCAGGGTAGGAGAATCAAGAACGAGAAGACACATGTTGATGGGGAGAGGGGAAATATTTAATAGGAATCTGAGGGGTAATTTTTTACTCAGAGCATGGTGAGTATATGATACGAGCTACCAGCAAAGGTAGTTAAGGCAGGTACTATACATCATTTAAATATATTTGGACAGGTACATGAATTTAGAGGAATATGGGCCAAACATGGGCCAAATGGAAGTAGCTTAGATGGGGCAGCACAGGCGGGTTAGGCTGAATGGCCTGTTTCCTGCGTGTGAGATAGTGTTGTCCATCGTGACCCTTGCTTTCTTATGTGCAGATGTTGGTTTAAACCGAAGATAGACACAAAAAGCTTCTTCAGACCCTACCTCAGTCTCGACCTGAAACGTCACCCATTCCTTCTCTCCAGACATGCTGCCTGTCCCACTGAGTTACTCCAGCTTTTTGTGTCTATCTTGCTTTCTTATGGTGGGTAATGGAAAAAATAAAACTGATTAAGGTGAGATACATTCTTTGCTGAATTCAGTCCGAATGCTTTCATTACTTCATAGAACTCCAGATCTGATTTAGATTTCACAGGTGGGGACTGGTTGGAGCTGTTGGTAGCTGAGCAGAGGTTGGTAAAAGGACATCCAGGAAGAGGTTGATCTGAAACCCAAAATGATTGAATTGAAATAAAGTAAAAGAAAAACAATTCTGAATGGATTTCGAACATTGTAATTAGTTCAATGTCTGAAGCAGCCCCAAAGCTTCTTTCTGTGGTACTGCAATTTGATGTTTCAAATGAAATATCTGCATAAACGCTGATGAATTTTGACAGATTAAATCTGGAACAAATGATGCAAAGTGAAGCAATTAAAAAAAACCCTCCCTTGCTGGGATGTGCGTGCCACAGGCAAGGTGGCGTCTGATCCTTGTCCCCGAGACAACGGAGGTGTAGGTGGCCAGAGGAATGTTACTCCCTCACCATGTATCTGTGCACCTTAAATGGATCGACTGTAATCATGTGTCGTCTTTCTGCTGACTGGTTTTCTGGTTTTCGCACGCAGCAAAAAAGCTATTCACTGTACCTCGGTGTACGTGACAATAAACTAAACTGAACAAGGACTCCGGCTCTTGACGGGGGAATGGACTTCAACAGGTGCACGGTGTAGTGGACACACTGACTGGTTGCATCAGGGGCCTGGGTCAGCAAACTCGAACCAAGCCAGGATCAAAGAAGAGAGTGGTGGACTATGCCCGATCCATCACAGGTATCATTGGCCACAGAGGGTCGTGGAGGCCAAGTCAATGGATATTTTTTTAAGGCAGAGAGAGATAGGTTCTTGATTAGTATGGGTGTCAGGGGTTATGGGCAGAAGGCAAGAGAATGGGGTTTGGAGGGAAAGATCGATCAGCCATGATTGAATGGCGGAGTAGACCTGATGGGCCAAACGGGTGAATTCTGCTCCGATCACTCATGAGCTTATGACCTAGGAACAAAGTGCTTGTGTAACAGCAGAGAACAGTGGCGAAAAAGGAAGGGTGACGTTTTGGGTTGGGACCCTTCTTCACACTGAAAGTAGAGGGGAGGGAACTGGAGGTAAGAGCACTCCGAAGCATTACCCCATCCTTTTTCTCCAGAGGTGCTGCAGCACTTGTGTCAATCTTCGATATAAGCCAACACCTGCAGTTCCTTTCTACACAGGTATCGGCCTTCCCAGGGATCTATGGGAGGCGCTGCCTCAGAAAGAGAGCCAATTTCATCAAAGGCCCACATCACCATCTCCTCAAGGCCATTAAATCCTGGTCTCTCTGTGACACCCGGATCTTGATAAATTAATAAATTAAAAATTCAACCAGAGGCCTAAACTCCTGATCGGGAGACATTAGTTTAAATCCCAATTATGGTACTGAGGGAATTTAACATTCAATTAATTAATTATAGGCAGTTAAAAGCTAGTATTAGTGAGAGAATGAACTGAGATATGAGAGAATGAGAAAATGAACAGTTTTTCTCTGATTGTGCAGATATATGGATAGGATGGGTTTTAGAGGAATATGGGCCAGAAGCAGACAAATGTGTCCCTGCAATGTAATCAACATGGACAAGGTAGGTAGAATTGGTGCGTATGACAATTAATTCAACTTGGCTTGATACAATAGTGTTTGTCGTAACAAAATACCTCCTGACGTGCTGGCACAAAACAGCCAATAGTACCGGAGCAATTTCCACTTTGCAAACACATGTCTAATTTAGTTTACTTTAGTTTAGAGATACAGCACGGAAACAGGCCCTTCGGCCCACCGAGTTGATGCCAACCAGCGATCCCAGTCCACTAGCACTATCCTACACACGAGCGACTATTTACAATTTTTACCAAAGCCCATTTACCTGCAAACCTGCACATCTTTTGTAGTTTAGTTTAGTTTAGTTTAGAGATACAGCAGAAACAGGCCCTTCGGCCCACTGAGTCCGCACCGACCAGTGATCCCCGCACATTAACATAATCTTACCTATACACACCAGAGACAATTTACATTGATACCAACCCAATTAACCTACAAATCTGTATGTCTTTGGAGTGTGGGAGAAAACCGGAGCACCCGGGGAAACCCACGCGGTCACGGTTAGACCGTACAAACTATTTAGAGATAGCACCCTTAGTCAGGACCTGGTGCGGCGGTAAGGCAGCAACTCTACCACTGCACCGCTGCACCGTAATGATTTGCAGTGGAGCCACATTTCAGATGCAGGAGGCAACAGGGAGCCTGGATTTCCCCTGCTTGTTCAATACAACCAGCTGAGGGAACATTTTTTGAAGCAGCCCTACAAAGAAGTTAACAAATAGTTCAACAAATGTGAAAGCTGGTATCCTAGACAACGGGGCCCACCCGTGCTGAAATGTCGACTGCATTATTCTGCTCAACTTCATTGTTTAATCCACAGTTCCGGCTCAGAGATGATGGTGTTACCGTTTGAGTCAAAACAGATTGGAAAGCATCAAAATTAAACAGCCAGTGGAGACCAGCTCTGCTTCTGTCAACCACGAAGTTAAAACACTGGAAATAGACTGTTTCTATGGCTGGAGGGAATCATTCGAACTTCACCACTCATTGAATTCGGGATACGCCAGCAGATATTTGAGCCATATTGACAGACAACAATTAGACAAATACAAATTTTCACTTTCCATTCTCATTGAAAGTTCAATGGATCAGGGTGATAAATAATGGCAAGGACAATTCTTTGTGGGGTATCTTCCTGCCTAGGAGGTATCTTAATCGTTAACAGGCTTTTTTAGCTGCATTTCCAACAGAATACTAAACCATGTGCCTGAAGACAAGCTCGGAGCATCTTCTCTGCAACATGTCATCTCTACTTTCAGGGAAATAGCCTAATTATAGCCAATTAAAGTCAAATCTTTCGCAACCAAAGTTACCTCCCATTACAGCCCTTCAATCAATGTGTTTAAAAAAAAAAACTTAAGCCAAACCCACAGCGACTCTCAGGGGATTTAATGCGCCTCTCAGGGATTTGTCACCAATGATGTACAAAGGGAAACTCATCTTGATGGGATATTATTTTAGCAACTTTCATTTCCATCGGAAAAGTCTGCAACAGATAAATGAAGTAAAAATCATTACAATAATTACCAAACTGCCTGGGAGTCAGCATAAATTTAACGATCCATCCCAGTAATATTTATCTGAATTAATGTGTAATTTTAAGACATTTTATGACTGCTTGAAATCCCCTCTGACACATTCGCTCAGTTGCAAAACTTGTTCTTATTCCACCTGACTTTAAACCTTATTCCTTAATTGAATGGGATACTTAGCAAACTTTTAAGAACCACCGCAATCATCTTCTGTTGATGGACCAGAAAGCTCATTTAGGCAGGAGGTTGATGAAGTAGTTCAGGTTCCACAGGGAGCATCTCTGTAGCTAAGTGGAAAATTTACAATTACCATAACGATTAACAAACTGCTTTCGGTAGAGGTCTACTTGTCAGTGGTCCCTGACTCTGATCGACATTTCAGCAGCAGGTTCTGGCGGAGAAACTGCTGGTCAGATTTTACCAAGATTTTAATAATTCATATCATCGAGTCCGTGTTTGGTACAGCACAGAAACAGGCTCAAAAAGCTGAGGATCTCAGCGGGTCAGGCAGCATCTCTGGAGAAAATGATAGATGATGTTTTGGCTCCCGGTTTTCCTGAACTGAACTTAGAATGGCAACTTAACCTGCCTGCTCACTTTGGGCGACTACTCCCGACCATACAGGCGGCATGGTCGCGGGGGTGATGCCTGTTTGGTCGTGAGTGGTCGCCCAAAGAGTCATACCTTTTTCTGGTCCCCGCTGGATTGTCAATATGTTGAAAATTTCGGCGACCTGCTGTGACTATGACGGGTGCCGGCAAGTTGCCGAAAAAAACCGCGTAAGTAGGACAGGCCCTTTAGGCTAAGACCTCTAGTCTAGACTCTCCCACTAGTGGAAACATCTCTCCACATCCACTCTATCACAAGCCTTTCACTATTCTGTATGTTTCAATGAGGTCCACCCTCATTCTTCCCTTATGGAGAGAAGGAATGGGTGACGTTTCGGGTCAAGACCCTTCTTCGGACACTCAGTGCATCAACTCAAAGTCTCCACTAAAATTGGGGAAAACCTCAGCGTTCATAAGCTTCTACATTTAAAAATTATTCTTTTGAACAAACAGTTTCACCTCATTAAGCCACAACTTGTGCTCTTTGAATAGCGTGAATCTATTACTTTAAGAGTTGTTTTCCATTTCACCCCCCCATGTTGTGCTCTGCACCATCATCACCATGAGATTACAAAACGCGCTGCACTTTTAACTCCTAATCAGTATTTTCTTAAGAGCTAGTTCAAAAAGTAAGACAAAACTTTCTCTGCATTAATCACGGTAGCGCAGCAGGCTGTGAAAACATTTCAGATGCATTTGGAATATTTTATTGTCTTCGCCACAGAACCTCCAGCTGACTTTGATGTGAAGAGATTAAAGTACACTCACTGATTGTCACATGCAGAAATTAATAGACATTGACTGCAGTATCGGTTAAAAAGCTGGCCTAGCTGTGGCATGACATTCTACAGCACTGCGTAAGCTGCAAAAATATGACTATGTTTGAGTATCACAGAGAGATCTAGGAATGTTTTGCAGAATATACATGATCACTGATCTCATTTGGAAAGCTACTTAAAACAAGTACGGTGTCATAGAGTCTGGAAACAGACTCCTTCAGCCCAACTTGCCCACGCCGATCAACATGCCGCATCTACATTAGTCCCACCAGCTGGCTTTTAGCCCACATCCCTTCAAACCCAAAATGTATAAAAGTTTGAAAACACACACCACTAGATTCAGGGACAGTTTCTTCCTAGCTACTATCAGGCAACTAAACCATCCTATTACAACTCGAGAATGGTCCTGAAATACTATCTACCACTTTGGAGACCCTCAGACTACCTTTGATTGGATTTTAATCTTACACTAAATGTTATACACGTTATTCTCTTTATCATGTATCTGTGCACTGTGGATGGCTTGATAATAATCATCTATTGTCTTTCTGCTGACTGGTTAGCATGCAGTTAAAGCTTTTCACTGTACCTCGGTACACGTGACAATAAACTAACTTCAAACCCATCCCATCATGTACCTGTCTAAATGTTTCTTAAATGTTGCTATAGTACCTGCCTCAACTACCTCCTCCGGCAGCTTATTTCATACACCTACCACCCTCTGTGTAAAAAAGTTATAGGTGACGTTTTGGGTCGGGACCCTTCTTCAGACTGATTGTAGTAGGGGGGAGAGAAGCTGGAAGAGAGGTGACAGGTGCACAGATGCACAGAATCTCTTGCCCAGAGTAGGGGAATAGAGGACCAGAGGACATAGGTTCAAGGTGAAGGGGAAAAGACTTAATGGGAATCTGAGGGGTAACCTTTTTCACACAAAGGTTGGTGGGTGTATGGAACAAGCTGCCAGAGGAGGTAGTTGAGGCTGGGACAAACCCAATGTTTATGAAACAGTTAGACAGATACATGGATTGGACAAGTTTAGAGGGATATGGACCAAGCACAGGCAGTGGGGTTAATGTAGCTGGGACATGTTGGGCAAGTTGGGCCGAAGGGCCTGTTTCCACACAATTTCACTCCATGACTCTAGGACCCCAGATAGCTACAGTTGAGAGGGCTTTGATTGGCAGATGGATGGACAGAGGCCAGAGAGGTCGTGGACAAAAGGCTGTGAGATATGAAGACAGCAGAAGGGGCGTAGGTGGGAGGGAGCAGGGGGGAGAGATATAGATGGGAGCAAGGGGAAGGCAAAAGGGGGGAGGGGGTGGGGGTTGCAATAGTGGGAGTTATTTTCCTTTCTGACACTACTTGTTCTGTTGTAATGTTTGCTGTGGGAACATCTTTATATGGACTCAGTGGGTCAAGAAGGTGGCTCAAGGCATATCTCGCAATAGATGTATTTCCTTGCCAATAACCCCCACATCTCAAGGACCTGAGCATAGGGTCAGTTAGGCTAGGACTTTAATCCTTGGAGCACAGAAGACTCAGGGGCGATCATATGGAGGAGTTTAAGACCATGAGAGACTATGGATGCACAGAGTCTTTTTCTATCATCTTCACAAAGCCATCAAGAATGCCAAGAGACAATACCAAGGCAAACTTGAGTCCCAGTCTAATCATTTGGATATCTGCAGACAGTGGCAAGGTCTGAATACGATAACTGGCTGCAAAGTGACCGCTCTTAAAGACCCTTGAAACTCCGCCAGCATGTTTGCCGCCATCATCACTCCTAGCTCTCCGGTGATTTCTACATTTCTGAAAACTGCAACTGCAAGGAATTGCAGATTATATATTGCAGTAAATATAGCCCAGTCCATCACACAAAGCTGACTTCCTACCATTGACTCCATCTAAACTTCACGCTGCCTCGGAAAAGCAGCCAACATAATCAAACTCGTCGTATCCCAGTCACTCCTCCTTCTCCCTGCTCTTGTTCGGCAAATGTACAGAAGCTTAAAAGCACGCACCGATGTACACACACTATCAGACGCAGTAAGAGCTTCTTCTCCTGTTATCAGGCTTCTGAACTCCTTCGATAAGCAAAGGTTACTGTCTGATTCACCTCAACCCCATGGTGGACATTGGACTTTGTGTTTGGAACTGATGCGCTACAATGCTGAGAACTATATCTCTGCACTCTGTATTTTGCCTTTTGCTCTGTAATACTTGAACTGTTTGTATATATATATCTGATCTGTTTTGGACAGCATGCAACACAAAGCCTTTTACTGTACCTCTGTACACGCGACAACATTAAACCTAAACAGAAACATAAACAGATCAGACAGCATCCACGGCAAGAGAAACAGGGTTAGAGTTCCAGATTGATCACCTTTAAAACACTGAAGTAACAGCGGGGTTGTTAGCCTTTGCATTATCTCACATGCAGCACCTGTGTTTTCATGTTGGCTACATCTGTGAAGCCCAGATCCATCTTCCTGGGAAGACTAATGGTCTCTGGATACAGAGATCGAAACAGCAACAGGCCAGTAAAACTGAGCCATACCTCTTTCTCCCTGCAGCCAATTAATGAAATACTAAAGACTGAAAAATAGAGTCTTGGCAGAGATACTATCATTTGTTTCGGGAGAAAGAGAGAAATGTTGTTTTTTGTTTGGCTCAAGGCAAAGGAAAACCGCTGACCTGTACTTGGAGAGAAAGTCTCTCTCTCCTACTTAATAAATGATGAAATAACCGCTCACCTAATGTTATCTGGTCAATGGAAGTAGATATACCATTATGTCTGATTTCATACTCCCTGCATGGTTAGATTGACTCCTTGGGCTAATGACATCCATTCTTCTTCTTCTTTCGTGTGGCGTGCACAGCCTAAAGTTGCTGGACAACTTGTTCTATTTGATCTTCCGTTTGTGCACGTCGAGTTGATTGCATTAGTCGAAACAGGGCGGACCAGGTGAAGGTTGCAATCTTCCACCCCATGACATCCATTGTTTTTATAGAACACAGCAGCACAGATCCAATCCACTCAACACAGCATCACTGGAGAAAAGGATGTATATTTACGAAGGAGATGAGGAGGAATTTCTTTAGTGAGAGGGTGATGAATCTGTGGAATTCATTGCCACAGAAGGCTGTGGACACCAAGGCAGTGGATATTTTTACGGCAGAGATTGACAGATTCTTGATTAGTACGGGTGTCAGGGGTTATTGCGAGAAGGCAGGGGAATGGGGTTCAGAGGGAAAGATACATCAGCCTTGATTGAATGGTGGAGTAGACTTGATAGGCCGAATGGCCCAATTCTGTTCCTAGAAATTATGAATTATGAACTCCATCAGACTGAAGAAGGGTTAGTCTTAGCCAGTCTTAGAAGGATTCCGACCCAAAACGTCACCCATCCTTTTTCTCCAGAGATGCTGCATGACCCGCTGTGTTACTAGAACACTTTGTGTCTATCTTCAGTATAAACCAGCATCTGCAGTTCCTTTCTGCACACCACTTATTTACGACCCTTTGCTCAGCCTGGTCTGAGAGTCAGGTCCATGTTTCCATCACATCTGGAAGTTATCATAACTTACATGAGTCCCCATGCTCCCAATAGTCATGGCATTTGTCAGCTCACATGCAATCCGTCTTGGAAAGGCAAACCAGACCCATGCATCTGTCAAAGGACCAAGATGAAGACAAATCCTTTTTTTCTTTTTGCAGCATCATCCCTCTTGAAATCCTCAGATCTAGACTTTAGCAGATTTTTGTTTATTTTTCTTCCTGTTCATCTGCGGTTTCAGGCTAGGATAAGCCCTAAAGGAGAGATGTTACTGCAGTTTCCAGAATAAGAAATAGGGCAGACATTTGAGAACGGGATAAGAGTCTAACATCAGGCAACATGGAGAGCAGTTTGAGAAGAGGGGTGGTGAATGCAGAACTGAAGGTAGTTACAGGTATATTTGAGTGCGTGCAGTGTACGAAACAAGGTGGATCAGCTTAGAGTGCAGATATAAGTCGGCAGATACCATGTTGTGGGCATCACACAGTCGTGGCTGAAAGAGGATCAGAAATGGAGCTGAACATACAAGGACACATATCCTTTCACAAAGGCTGGCAGGTGAGCAGAGGGGTGGGGTGGCCCTGCTGGTAAGAAATTAAATCCAATCTTCAGCAAGAAACGACGATGGATCAGATGATGTAAAATCCTTGTGGGTAGAGTTAAGAAACTGCCTTGGTAAAAAGATCCTGACGGGAGTTATAGACAGTCTATGGAGCCCACACTTCCTGAGGTCATCTGTTACCGGCCCTGTTTTGTGCTGGCCTTCTCTATCCTTCAGTCTGAAGAAGGGTTCCAACCCAAAGTGTCACCCATTCCTTTCCTCCAGAGATGCTGCCTGACCCGTTGAGTTACTCCAACACTTTGTGTCAATTTCCATATAAACCAGCATCCGCAGTTCCTTCCTACACCCAGATGGGAGTTATATATAGGTCTCGGAATAGTAACCAGGATGTAGGACATAGAAAAGGCATGTAAGAAAGGCAGTGTTGCAATGGTCAAGGGGATATCAATGTGCAGATAGACTGGGAATATCAGATTGGTACTGGATCCCAAAAAGAAGGAATTTGTGGAATGGCTCTGAGTTGGGTTTTTAGAGCAACTTGTGGTTGAGCCCATTAGGGAAAAGGCAGTTCTGGATTTGTAACCTCCTGGTGAGAGGATGGTTCAGTTGCCTGATAAGAGCTGGGAAGAAACTGTCCCTGAACCTGGAGGTTTGCGTTTTCAGATTTCTGCACCTCTTGCCTGATGGGAGTGCGGAGAAGAGGGAATGACCGGGTTGAGACTGGTCTTCTCTCTTTTAGAAATGCTCATCCTTTATGCTGTTGTTTTTTGTGTGTGTGCAGTTCAAAAGTTACGTCTCAATCCGTCTGCAGATTGTATATCCGTCACTTCGCAAGATAGCAGCATGAAGACAGTGCTTCTCCAAGCAGATTCTGTGACATGTTTTAAGATGAATGAGTTTCATTTGGAATATTTAATGAAACATTTGTTTCCAGATTGGAATATAACAATTTAGAAGCTGTGCTATTAGACCGTAGATCTTCTGCATCATACACTGTTGAACCAGTCACTTTGTTCCTTGTCATATGACCAAAAGCATGTACGATCCATCCCTGACTGTAGCTAGCAACATCCCTCATGGATCCATTGGGCAAATAATGTTAATGATTAACAACACAATGAGTGCTGACATTTCTCCTCACTCCCATTCTGAATGTTCAACCCTCTTATCTCAAGGCAACATCACTTGGTTTGAACTCTCCAGCCTGAGAAACACCACTAAAAGATCCCTCTCACGGTCACCGCTCAATCTTCTGAGCTTTGGTGAGTTTACAACAATCTTACTCTCTTCAATCTCCCATAAGACAGAGGAGTAGAATTAAGAATTAAGTCGTGCAGCCCATCAAAATCTGCTCTTCGTACGACATACGTACGACATACGCTTATCCAATTTAAAACATTACATAGATTATATTATTCAAAAACCAAACTAAATAAAATCTTTCCTAACGTCTCACCAATCTGTGATAAATGTATATGTCAAGAAGCTACCATAGCACATTCTTTTGTTTTTTGTACAAAAATCCAAAAATTCTGGTTTGAAATATTTGATATTTTTTCAAAATTAATCAAAATAAAACTGGTACCAAAACCAGAATGGATTATTTTTGGAATATCGGAAGGTATTCCTGAATTAAACGTGTATCAGAAGAATTTACTCAATTATGGGCTAATAATGGGAAAAAAGCTTATACTTAAATTCTGGAAAAATGCGCCCACACCAACAATAAAAATGTGGACATCAAATATGTTGGAAACATTACATCTGGAAGAGATGAGATTCCTCCTAGTAGGCAAAGTAGACCAATTTCAAAAGACGTGGTCTACGTTTTTGGACCTATTACAAGCATGAGGTGCAATAGTAATTTAGAAAAACAAATAAATAAATAAAAGGTATCTGGACCTGGTAATGGGAGGTAAAATAAAAACAGACTTGGTTGGTAGTTCCTTCTCTATGAAGTATGGTATAAGAGTTATAATAGAGCGATTGTTCCTTCTTTCTTTCTCTTTCTTTTCTAGGGTCTATTTTCTAACTTTACTTCCTTCTCTAACTTCTTTTCTAAGGGGCTTTCTTTTCCCAACACTCTTTTGCACTTCACAACCTTTGCGCACTTTCTTCACTTTTCTTACTTCTTTCTTTTTCTTTCTTAAAGTTTAAAAAAGTGAAGCGGTACAAAAAATGTATTAATATATACGTGTTGTACATTACTGTAATCTACCGTACTTCTATTAAAAAAATTATTTAAAAAAAAAAAAAAAAAAAAAAAAAAAAAAAAAATCTGCTCTTCAATCTCCCATAAAACAGAGGAGTAGAATTAGTCGTTCAGCCCATCAAAATCTGCTCCACGATTTGATCGTGCCTTCTCCCTGTAAACTTTGACGCTCTTCCTAATCAAAAACCTAGCAATTTCCGCTTTAAAAATACCCAATGTCTTGGCCTCCAGACTCCTCCCACATACCAAAGACACAGGTTTGTAGGTTAATTGGCTTCAGTAGGTTGTAAATTGTTCATTGTATGTAGGATGTTGCTCGTAAACGGGGTGGTTGCTGCTCGATGTGGACTCGGTGGGCCGAAGGGCCTGTTTCCGTGTGGTATCTCTAAAGTCTAAAGTCGCAGCCGCCTGTGGCAATAAATGCATTATGCATTCTGGTGTATCTGTACCATAAATATATAGACAAGACTAAAACTGTATGTGCTGCTTCAAATAATGTTTCAGCAGACACCTGGATATTTGTAGTACGGCTAAAACCTGAATTAATAGCACAGTAAGTAACTTTAGTTTAGTTTAGTTTAAGTTCAAAGAAACAGCAAGGAAACAGACCCTTCGGTCCACTGAATCCATGCTGGCCATTCGCACTGGTTTTAATGTTTTCCCACTTTTGTATCTGCTCCTTACACACCACGGACAATTTACAGAAACCAATTAACCTACAAATCCCCATGTCTTTGGAGTGTGGGAGGAAACCAGAGCACCCGGAGGAAACCCACACTGTGACAGGGAGTACGTGCAAACTCCCCACAGGCAGCAATCATGGTCAGGATTGAACCCAGGCCTCTGATGCTGTGAGGCAGCAACTCTACCACTGTGCCGCCCTTGGATTACATAATTTAATGCGATCCAAAATTTGATCTTCTCCCTCAAAAGTGTCGCGACTGCCCCGAAGTTCAATGGTTCAATGATTCAATGGTTCTTTATGTATAAGAAAGAATTTTGAGGTGCTGTTCCTCCAATTTGCGTCCTCTATTGCATCCGCTGCTCTAGGTGTCAGCTGCTCTACATCGGTGAGACCAAGCGCCGGCTTGGCGATCGCTTTGCCCAACACCTCCGCTCAGTTCGCAATAACCAACCTGATCTCCCGGTGGTTCAGCACTTCAACTCCCCCTCACATTCCGAATCTGACCTTTCTGTCCTGGGCCTCCTCCATGGCCAGAGTGAGTAACAGCACAAATTGGAGGAACAGCACCTCTCCAATTTCAGGTAGTCCTTGCTTTCTCCCCCCTTCCCCTCCCCTTCACCGCTCTCCCACAGTCTACTGTCTCCACCTCTTCCTTTCTTCCCCCCCCCCCCGACATCAGTCTGAAGAAGGGTCTCGACCCGAAACGTCGCCTATTCCTGCGCTCCATAGATGCTGCCTCACCCGCTGAGTTTCTCCAGCTTTTTGTCTACCAGTGGTTCTTTATTGTCTATCACTTATGCACAGCAAAGTGAAATTCTTTAGCACAACCACAAATGCGCAGTCATTGCAATTTTGGCACCGTTAAAAAAAAAGAAAATAAAGAAAAACAGGAAACACAGTGCAAATATTGTGAGAATTGGACTGTCAGATGCTTGCAATGGGGGACCCTGTGCAGTAGCTGAGACAATACATCTTTGTGAAAAGGTAATGAGAACATTATCCGCTATCCAATTAGGCCTTTCTCCGCCCGAAAAAGTTCAAAAGTGAAATCGTGAATTGCAAAATGCAAATTCTGCTTCTCTCCCATGTAACAATATCCCCGACTAAAATAAAGGAATGCAAATTCAAACGTTCAATTCTCAATATGTAAGACAACTGGGTTTAATGTAAATGAATGACTGAAAGCGAATGATGATTAAATTGTGTAGTGATTGGATCAAGTACAGATTATTTGTAATTGTCCCAGTGAATGAAGTGACTCTATTCACTGACGGGATAGACGATCATCTATCTTACTTACGCCTGACTGGAGGATTTGGGACGGATATCTCATGTGCTCGACCCATTGGCAACCTGCTAAAACCTGCCACACTACACAACATCGAACATTTAATAGACGCCAAGTGCGGGAGTAACTCAGCGGGTCAACATCCCTGGAGAAAAGGAATAGATGACCCGTTTCGGGTCGAGACCCTTCTTCTGAAGATGAGTCTATCTTCCGTGTAAACTAGCAACTGCAGTTCCTTCCTGCACATTAAACATTTCATTCCAACTGCTAATTTTATATAACTTTCTATAATGCTGAATATCTGAGAAACATCAATTGGTGTTGCATCCAGAGCTATCTCTTTTGAAAATGAGCCTGCCAATCTCTAGAGACTGTGCTCAGGAGCTATCTATAGAGTGTAGTTTTCTGCTCACTAATGGTCTGCCCGCGTGAGAAGCGGTTCATGCATCATTTGATAACTCAATTACATCTTGCATTCGAAAGCTAACGTACCGCTCAAGTTATCAAAACCCCTATTTTGCCAATGAACGTAACCCATTCTTTCCAATAGAGCAGAGTTTGTATGTTCTCCCCATAACCTGCATGGGTTTTCTCTGGGAGATCCAGTTTCCTCCCACAATTCAAAGACGTACATGTTTGTATGTTAATTGGCTTGGTAAAATTGTAAATTGTCCCAAGTGTGTGTAGGATAGTGTTTGTGTGTGGGGATCATTGGTCGGCATGGACTCGGTGGGTCGAAGGGCCTGCTTTCACGCTGTATCTCTAAACTAAACCAAACCAAACTAAACTAAACTAAACCAAACTAAAGCAGACGTTGCTGGAGAGGGTGGTAAAGATGGAGACACAAAACAGTAAAGTTGTTGGAATCTTGAGCAATGCAAAACTGAAAGATGGAGACACAAAACAGTAAAGTTGTTGGAATCTTGAGCAATGCAAAAAGTGCTGGAGGAACTCAGTGGGTCAGGCAGCATCCGCGGAGGGAAGTGGGCGGACGACATTATGGGTCTGTCCCGATCTGAAACAACATGTGTCCATTCCCTCCACAGAATTAGCAGGTATTCGGTTGACTGTGGGTTTTTATTTGTTTATAGGGTGTCGCTATCTTCGCCAGACCAGCATTTAAGGCCCATCCAGTATTGGCTTGCAAGCCCAATCCAGGCACCTTCCAAGGGTCAAAAACTTTAAGCGAGTCATAGAAATGTACAACATGAAAACAGGCCCTTCAGCCCACCTTGTCCATGCCAACCAAGTCGGCATTGAATCACTTCCCTCTGGAAGGCGACTCCGGACTGTCAAAGCTGCCACAGCCAGACATAAAAACAGCTTTTTTCCACGAGTAGTGGCTCTATTCAATAACCAAAAATCTGTAGCCTCCTTTTGCTCTGGTATTATAATTAATTCACATGTTTAATCAAAAAATGTTTTATTATTTATGTTTAATGTTTTATGTGTCATTCCTTACTGTCACTGTATGTCATGTTGTCACTTGCGGGTGGAGCACCAAGGCAAATTCCTTGCGTGTGAATACTTGGCCAATAAACTTTTTCATTCATTCATTCTGCGTTGGTCTCAGTTGCCTACAGTTGGCCTGTAGTCCTCTAAACCCTTCCTTTCTACGTATCTGTCCATATATCTTCTGGAAGTCTAAAATGTTCCTGGGCCTGGGTTGAGTCCCACAACAGATCAGGCAACAATGATGGATTTTCTTTTCTGAATGGTATCAGTAAACTTCATGTAACAATCTAGAGGTTTCATGATCAACTTGATTACATTTTATTCCAGGTTTGTGGAATTGAAAGTCCACAATTCCCGTGGCAGGGTTTGAGCCATCTCCGTATCCAGACCATCCAACAACCTAACAGCTGCAGTCCCGTAACCCACAATTCATGACAGCATGGAAGAACATAGAACACAGAACAGTGAGCACAGCAAAAAACCTTTCAGCCCAAAACATCTATGCCGAACATAATGCCAAGACCAACTCTTATCTGCCTGCACATGATCCATGTCCCTCCATTCCCTGCTCATCCATACGACTATTCAAAAACCTTTTAAACATCACTATCGTATCTGCCTCCACCAGCAACCCTGGCAGCACATTCCAGGCCCCCATCACCCAGTGTGTGAAAAAAACATGCCCTGCACATCTCCTTTACATATTGCCCCCCCCCCCCCCCCTCCCCACCCCTCACCTTAAAGCTATGACCTCTAGTATATGATTTTCCATCCTGGGAAAAAGGTCCTGACTGTCTAGCCTATCGACAGTACACCTCTAGATAGGACACACCAGAGAAATACATAGCAGAGAACTATTGCCTCTTGCTTCCCAGCTGTACAACTGCAGAAACATGGTCACTCTACAAGGCGGCGCAGTGGTAGCATTGCTTCTTTACACCGCCAGAGACCTGGGTTCGATCCTGACCATGGGTGCTGTCTGTAAGGAGATTGATTGTTCTCCCTGTGACCTGCGTGGGTTTTCCCCCGGGAGCTCCAGTTTCCTCCCACGCTCCAAAGATGTACAGGTTTGTAGGTTACTTGGCTTCGGTAAACATTGTAAATTGTCCCCAGTGTGTGGGATGGTGCTAGTGTACGGGGGTTATCGCCAGACAGTGCAGACTCAGTGGGCCAAATGTCCGGTTTCCACGCTAAATCTCAAAAGTCTAAAGTCTAGAGTCGTTAGAACTGAGCTCATGTCATCTTGGCCCTTCCCACGTACAGTGCCAGCCCAGAATAGCGGTGGCTACAAGTTGGTGTCTTTGTCTCCTGCCTAGGAGGTGATGCATGGCTTCAGAAGATTCAAAGTCTCCCATTCACAAGGGGCAATGACTAGCAAGAGCTATAGGGCCAGCTAATTCCCCACATGAGTTGTGGGATTCAGTCTATGACCAGAGGCACTGCTCAGGTCAGCCAACACTGCATTTGTTTTGCAGGATTGTTAATCAATTCATTGTTTACTGGACTGCTGCCCTTTCATGGTCCTGCTGACTGGTTTACAGGGACAGAATGAGTCAAGGTTTGCTTTTACCGCGTGGAATTTCAGCATTTCCCTGGCCGTTACTGTTGCTTTGCATCATACCTGCAGGTAATTGCATTTTTTTCTGTTAATAAAAGTGTCAAAACAGTGGAATTACTCATTAAACCATATAACACATACACAGAGTGCATGTGTCTGCTTTGGCTCAGTTAGTGCTTTTCTCGCATCTAAATCAGAAGGTCGTGGGTTCAACTCCCACTCAAGGATATGAAGAACTAAAACCTGTAGGAGAACGTGCAAAATCCACACAGACAGCACCCAATGTCAGGAACGAACCCAGGTCCCTGGCGCTGTGAGGCAGCGGGTCCGCAGACGGCGTCGTTGTGCCGATGTTGCTATTCTGGGCGGTGCTGCAATTTGCCAGGCTGCTCTGTTCCAGCCTCATATTACCATTTAAAATGAACAAGTACTGACAACGTGTTAATGCCTGTCAAAGATATTGAGGCTCCAGCCCAGCACTCGGAGAACTCACTGAACATTTGTTTGTTTCACGCTGTACATCCTGCATCTTAATAAATAATCTGTCACTTGGGTATTTTGCTAACTGTTGCCTTTCATTAAAATATATCTTGGTAGAATTCAGCAGCACATCACGCCGTGTCTTAGTGCGCACCAGGTTCTGGATTCACTTTCCACTTCCCGAGGAATTAGCAATTCAGGTTGTGCAGAATTCATTCCATTCCTTGCAACTCAACACCGGAGACCCATGGAATTATGCACTCAGCGCCAGAGAGTCAAAGTCATTCAACAGAGCCATAGAGCCATGCAAATAATTCCAGTCATAGTCATAGTAATACATAGTCACGGAGTCTTTCATTGGAGTCATAGAATAACGCAAGAGTCATAGAATAAAACTATAGAGACATATAACAGAGACATCAAGTCATAGACTCATACAACAGTCATAAATAGAGTCATTGGGTCACAGAGTCTTACTTAGTCATACAAATAATTTACACCCTAGCAGTATGAATATTGACTTCTCTAACTTCAGATAGCCCTTGCTTTCTCTCTCCATTCCTCCTTCCCAGTTCTCCCACTAGTCTTACTGTCTCCGACTACATTCTATCTTTGTCCCGCCCCCTCCCCTGACATTAGTCTGAAGAAGGGTCTCGACCCGAAACGTCGCCCGTTCCTTCTCTCCAGAGACGCTGAGTTACTGCAGCATTTTGTGTCTACCTTCAAATAATTCCAGTCCTTGCAACTCATCACTGGCGAGCCATACAGTTACCTAGCCAGTGTCATGGAATCATAGAATGATACAGCACGGAAACTGGCCCTTCAGCCCAACCCGTCCATGCTGACCAAAATGCCCCATCTAAACTATTCCCATTTATCCGCACGTGACCCATATCCCTCTAAATCTTAAAGAACTTCAACTCCCCCTCCCATTCCGAATCTGACCTTTATGTCCTGGGCCTCATCCATGGCCAGAGTGAGGACCACTGTAAACTGGAGTAGCAGCACCTCATATTTCGCTTGGGTAGTTTGCATCCCAGCGGTATGAACATTGATTTCTCTAATCAGATAGTCCCTACTTTCTCATCCCCTTCTCAACTCTCCCTCAGCCCACTGGCTCCTCCTCTTCCTTTCTTCTTACCCCCCCCCCCAAACTCACATCAGTCTGAAGAAGGGTTTCGACCCGAAACGTTGCCTATTTCCTTCGCTCCATAGATGCTGCCTCACGCGCTGAGTTTCTCCAGCATTTTTGTCTACCTCCCTCTAAATCTTTCCTTATCCATGTTCCACAGTTCAATAGTCCTTTGTTGTCACGTGTACCCTAAGGTACAGTGAAGTTTGATTTTACCATACAGTCAAATCAAAAAAAGCAACAAGATACAAAATTAAACATAAACAGCCACCACAGCAACATGTGAGAAGTTCACGTTCAAGTTCACATTTATTGCCACATGCACCGATTAAGGTACGGTGGAATTTAACTTACCATGCAGCCTTACAAACAAAAGAGCACAATACACAATAGAATACAACATGAACATCCACCACAGTGGAATCAACTTCTTCACTGTGGTGGAAGGCAATAACTTTGTCAGTCTTCCTCCTTTGTTCATCCGTGGTCGAGGCCATGAACCCTCCGCAGTCACCGCTACGGTTGGCCCGATGTACAGGCCCTCTCGTCGGGATGCTCGAAACTCCGACGTCGGGACGGACGGACACTCCGCGGCTTGGAGGTCCCGAATCGGCCGCTTCCCAACGGAGACCGGGGCTTCACGATGTTATAGGCCACAGGCCGGCGGCCGGAGCTCTTAAAGTCCACACCGCTCCCACGGCTAGAAGCTCCGCAGACCGCGGCTTCAGTATGTTATAGGCCGCGGCCCGACGGTTGGAGCACTTCTTCTGGCGACCCTCGGCAAGGGCTCGCCAACTCCGCGATGGAACGTCCACGCCGTGCCCGCAGCTAGAAACTCCGCAGACCGCGGCTTCAGGATGTCATAGTCCACGGGCCAGCGATCGGAGCACTTCTTCTTGCGGCCCCCGGCAAGGGCTCGTCCGCTCCGCGATGGATAGTCTGCGCTGCACCCGCTGCTGAAGCTCTGGACCCGACTCCGGGAAAGGCCGCACCAATCCAGGCCGCGAGGGAGGGCGAAATGCAATTAGAAGAAAAGTCGCATTCCACTGAGGTAAGTGACTAAAAAACAGTTTCTCCCAATTCCCGCCCCCACCCCCCCACACTAAAACACACTTCTAAACATACTAAAAACAAAAATAAAGTGGAAAAGATGAACAGTTGCCGGCTCGCAGCGCCACCCGTCTGACCTTGCCGGAGATGCGACTGTTGTCCGGTTCGTGTCTCCGGTCGCTATGCGGCCTAACATCGGGAAGCTGGAGGCCTTGCTCGGGACTGATTTTGAGCCCCACCGTGCGGCGTGGACTTACCATCAGAGCCGATTCCTTGCCTGGGATTGAAGCTCCAACCGCGGCCTGCGGATCTTAACATCAAGAAGCCCGCAGTCTCGGGTTGAGACTGACGCGGGAAATTTCCAAATGCCGCACGACGTTCAACTAGCCCCGACCTGGGGTAGATCGCCCGGTGTGGGGGAGCTGAGATGCCCCCCCGATGCAGGAGCTTGATCGCCCCGACGAAGAGGCCTGCAATCGGCTACGGCAACCAAGATCGTCCCTGTCAACGGAAGGTTAGAGGCCCCCGACCGCTGGAGGACAAAGAAGGGAGAGATTGAACTTTTTTTCGCCTTCCATCACAGTGAGGAATGTGGAGGAGTCACTGTGGTGGATGTTTATGTTAAAATGTATTTTGTGTGTTCTGTTGCTTTTTATTGGTATGACTGTATGGCAAATAAAATTCCTCGTATGTTGCAAAACATACTTGGCTAATAAAGTATGATTATTATTATGATCTCAATCTAAACCTCAACTTGACAATATGACAAATTTTAATGTCTAGAAAAGAACTGCAAATGCTGGTTAAAATCGAAGGTAGATATAAAATGCTGGAGTACCAGGCAGCATCTCCAGAGAGAAGGAATGGATGACATTTCAGTTTAAGACCCTGCTGATCAGTCTGAAGATGGGTCTCGACATAAAACATCACTCATTCCTGCTCTCCAGATATGTTGCCTGTCCCGCTGAGTAGCTCCAGCATTTGTGTCTACCTTTGACAAATTTTAACATTGGCACTGACAACTGGGAAACGGCTGCTGAGGACAAGGGGAGGTGGTGAAAGGACCTCCAGGCAGGTGTGAAGCAGCATCTGCTCAAAGACCATGGATGCCGGGCACCAACACCATAAAATGATCAATGGCAACAGCAACACACTCCCCATTCTAACGGCGAGAGACATCTTCACATGTTGGATTCACTGGAGGTGGTCTTGGAGGGGAGGATGCTCCTCAAACTGCGGAGCATCTTGGACAATATAGCTCGCCCCTTCCATGACACACTGGTCAACCTGAGGAGCACCTTCAGCAACAGACTGGTTTCACCAAGATGCAGCACAGAACACCACAGGAGATCCTTTTTTCCCTGTGGCTATCAAACTGTATAACTCTTCTCCCATCTGTCGTGCGGTAGACTGACCCCTCCCCTCCCCTCCCCCCCCTCCCCAATCTTTGCACATCCCCAATCCTGGACTTTACACATCACTTTAATTTCATGTTTCATGTATCCTGTTGTGGTTTTATGACTGGTGGCAGACCAATTTCCCTCCTGGCATAAATAATGTTCTATCGTATCATATTATATGCCTCTGGCACTGTGAGATGGTGACCTTACTAGCTTTGCCTCTGTGCCTTCCAAGGCCAGCAGTGTATGATTTTCTTTGAGCAGTGCATCTTTTTGTGTGAAAATCAAGAAACTGCAGATGCAGGAAATCGTATCGTACCGTATCATATCGTAATGTATCATAATCGTAACGTATCATATTTGTAGGCTGTGGGAGGATCTGCCAGTCAAGGATTGTCCTAGTCAGCCACAGCAGGAAATGTGACCACGGATGAAACATTCCCGTCTCCAAGCAGGGCAATGTCAATCCTATACCATCATCTCTAGCATAGATGGAAGATACCAACTAACAACCGAAACTTAAACTTAGTGGATCAGGCAGGATTTGTGGAGGGAAATAGACAGATAACGTTTCGGGTTGAGACCCTTCTTCAGAAGGAGTCAAAGTATTCAGTCTGATGAAAGATCCTGACCCGAAATGTTGCCTGTCCATTCCCTCCACGGAGACTGCCCAACCCACTGAGCTTCTCCAGCACTTTGTGTTTTGCTCAGGGTTACAGCATCTGTGGCATTTTTGTGATTCTGTTATCATTTAATTATCCCAATTCCAATTTGGGAGCTTTCTGTGTACATTGGTTGCTACTTTCCCACTTTGTAAAGATACTTCACGGAATGCAAAGTATGTTATAGTGTGCCCTGTGGTCTTGAAAGGTGTTGTAGAAGTAAGTACCAGGCTTCTTCCTTTAATGTGATGTTTTATTAATATTAAGTGCTTTCATCTTCCCGAGGTAATTTTGTTGCAAACCTGTTAGCCACCATTTCAACAACTTTCTCCATCATTGCTTTGAGGATTTCAGACAATCCTCCTATCCAGATTAATCACCTTGCGTTTCTGCATCCAGTGTGTCCTAAAGATTGGTACATTTATCATTTACTTTTAAGCCAGTTTGATAGGATTTGGAATCTGCCGTTTCATGAAAATGGCCGTGAAAGATTCAGCACCCATTCAGAGCTCCTGCAACACAATTTAGTCTCAGGCTTTCCGTGTGCTTTATACAAGTTTTAAAATTATTTAATCGTTTATGCTGCCCCCACCTGCAATTTACTGCTCTTCATTTTAACCATTACTAGTCATCTCGGTTTTTCTCACTGATGTGGGAAGAATCTTTGAGTGTAAGAGCCCCTCTACGGTAAGGAAATCTCCATCTCACAGTCACTTTGTTCTTCAATGTTGTTGTCGAGACCTTGGTGTTTTCTTCGACAAACCCTCTTGTCTAAATCTCTCAAGGCAGCAATCAGATTTCTAATTTATCCGAAGCTCTTTTCATTGTCCTCACACCTCCCAATGTAATTGCTGATGCATTCCCTTTGCTTCATTTGAGCCCTTTACTGCACAAATCGACTATGACACTTCCCTACATAACAGTGAATATATTTCACAAAGTGATTCATTCGGTATGAAATGTTTTGAGATGCCTCGAGGAAGTGATAACGTGTTTAAAAAGATTTCTTTTTTGTGCGCTCTAACTTAAAATTTGGTTCTCCTGCATGCATTCTGAGTTGTCATAATTTAAGTTCCGCTGCCAAATCTAATATGGAATAAAAACTGAGCTGGCTTACATTCACCTTCAAGGAAAGAATAATTGATGAATAGACTTTTAAATATTAAATGAATTTGGCTTGTGTTGGAATATCCTGCTGCACGTTATATTCTAAGGGAACGCTGTCTATTGTCTTTACTGAACTGGTCTCAGTTTCATGGTGCAGTAACGATGGTTTCTGCTGTCCACTACACCTCCAGGATATTGAAATACCTCCTGATTTCCTGCTGCCTCGCTCATTCACCAAGCAACTTGTGATTTAGCTATCATATTCATGGAATCAGCAGTTGCCAGCATTTGCCAATTACCTCGTGCAATTTTTATCATTGCTAATTTGAACCCATCCTGTTTGAATCATCTACCACCTGTTGTTATTTCATTCTTTTGATAGGTGTTGCATCTTCCCTCACCAGCAGCAATCCTCTGAACCTAACTCGCCCATTATCCCCATCGTTACAGAGTGAGTTATTCCATGCATAAGCTGGTTAGATGCTCACAGAAGTGGCTGCAATCGTTCACCTTTTTTGCCATGTACAGTACTGACCTTGCCTGCTGAAATTGCATTTTTTAACCATTACTCTCTTTTCCTCAACAGCATTATTGCTAACCAGTTGAGTTAAAATAATGTAGAAATAAGGAATTGCCGATGCAGGTTCGTACGAAAGGACACAAAGTGCTGGAGTAACTCAGTGGGTCAGGCAGCATCTCTGCAGAACATGGATAAGGTGGTGCATTATATACAACACAGCAGTATGATGTTAATTTATCTAATTTCAAGTAACCCCTGCATTCTCTCTCTCTCCCCCCTCGCCCACCCTAGACGTTCCACTGTTCTCATCCTTGCATCTCTTCGTTATCACCTCTTCCCAGCCAACGATGGGCTCTTATGGACTTCATCCTTCCTTGGTCATCTGTTGTCAGCCCTGCTTTGTTCTGGCCTTTTCTTACCTCCAGTTCCCTCCCCTCTACGTCCAGTCTGAAGAAGGATCCCGACCCGAAACCTCACCCATCCTATTTCTCCAGAGATGCTGCCTGACCTGCTGAGTTACTCCAGCACTTTTTGCCCATCGATGGATAGGTGATGCTTCAGGTTAGGACCCTTCTTCTGAGGGTCCCAACCTGAAACATTACCTATCTATGTTCTCCACGGATGCTGCCTGGCCTGCTGAGTTACTCCAGCACTTTGGGTCTTCCTGTCTTAAATGAATGAATTAAAGATGTCAGCCATTCAGTGTGTTCTCCAAACCTAATATTTATCCCTCTGGTCAGTTTACGCATAGATCTTCATTACTAATTTTTCAGTCACGGTTGGGCAGCGGTAGAGTGAATGCAGCACCAGAGACCCGGGTTCGATCCCGACTACTGGTGCTGCCTGTATGGAGTTTGCACGTTCTCCCCATGACCTGCGTGGGTTTTCTCCGAGATCTTCCATTTCCTCCCACACTCCAAACGACGTACAGGTTTGTAGGTTAATTGCTTGGTAAATGTAAAAATTGTCCCTAGTGTGTGTAGGATAGTGTTAATTTGTGGGGACCACTAGACGGCGCGGATCCGGTGGGCGAAAGGGCTTATTTCCACGCTGTATCTCTAAACTAAACTAATTATGCCAATTCAAAAACCTTCATAATTAGCCACAAAAAACAATTAGCCACTTAGTACTGGTGAACATAATCTCAGTTGATTATTTTTCCCACATCCTCTGATCTATCACTTGAACTGGACAAAAAAATTTAGACAGATTTTTGGGTCTTCAAATTTTTGATGATTTTCCTCCTCTATTTAGCAGAGTGTTTTCATGTTACACTAATTACTATGTGTTGATATGTGGTTAAGTGTCAAGAATCAAGTCAATGGTGTTTAATTGTCATAAGTACCGACAAGGTAATAATGAAATTCTTACTTGCTGCAGCTTAGCAGGTCTGCAAATGCAATAACTCACAGATAATATATAATAACAAGGCCAAGCGGGACCCGTTGTGTCCCTGTCACATGGAAGGGCTGGTCCCCGAATTCAATATTCCACCACCCACCCATAGCCCCCAACAGCGCAGGCTTGGCTGACGGGTTCCCATTGTGATGCCAGAGATCCCCGTTGTGACGCGACTCACGGCAACGCTCCCCAAGTGCGCCTCACCATCCCTCTTCCTACCTCTATCTTCCTCCATTCCCCCTCATCCCCAGAACTTCCTCCTCCTCCTCCTCTTCACCCTCCCTCTTCTTTCTCCTCTCCTCCTCCTCTTCCCCACCCACACCTCTCCCTCTGTCTCTTTTCCCCTACCCTCAGTCACCCTCCCTCCCTCCATATCCCCTCTCCCCTCCCTACCCCACTTGACATCATTGTGAGGTAGAAGCTGCTGTGTTTTTGAAAAGGAGGTTTTTTAAATGTAAATGAGATCCCATTGTGATGTAATTGTGGAGGGGAACACTGCTGATGGGCAGTTTACGTAAATGAGATCCCATTGTGATGTCATACGATGCTAACTGTAGTGCAGATGGAAGAGATTTTTGTTAAATTGTTTTTTGTAAAGTTTAAAATGTGAATAACTTGTAAAATATACCATCAATCTGAACAAAACGTGACTAATGCACACCTGTTATGCGCTCCCTCTGCTGGTGTTAATTATGTACTAACCTGTTTCTCTGATTACCATTAGTACCTCCTGCTGCCTGGCTGCTCCTGACCTGATTGGAGGCTCCTGGCCCAAGCTGCATCACGTGAACCTGATGACGGAGCCTCAGCTTTAAAAGACCATGTGACTGGCAGTCTCTCTCTCTGTCTCTCTCTTCCCCCCCCCTCAGACTGGTGGCAGCAGTCTGGTGTTGGTTTAGTTTGTTTGATTGCATAGTGTTCTTTATGTAACTCTTCATTCTGTATTAACTTATTTTGCTTGGGAAGGATGGGACTGGCATTATTGTTTTCATGGTTTTGTTTCAGGTTTATTTTAACACTGAGGCAGGTGTAGAGTCTCTGGTCCGACGGCCCATTGAGCGGTCGGCCAGAGCACCCTTTATCTTTTGTTTGCTAGCCCATCCGACCCCGCCCCCCCCCCCCCCCCCCTCTGTTTGTTTGATCCAGGTTTTAGTTCTTTTTGTTAGTGAAAAATAAATAATATTTCCATTTGAACCTGGTTTTGTATTATGTTATTGGCTTTTGAGGTATTTAATTTTGGCGGCCATAACATAATTATGGGGGCTCGTCTAAACTTTTGAGTAAACCCTAGACGTTTTGTGTACTTTTATAGGCTAATTGTGGCAGTGGTAGTCTGTTTGTGTAATCATTTTTTTCTGCTTTGCGGTTCTAGTAACCTGTTGTTTTGGCTATTTTGGTAACATTTGTGAGCAGGAAAAATGGAATTTAAGGTGGAAGAGTTTGTTGAGACGCCTAGCCTAGAGATGTTTCATCAATGTACTAAGGAAAATTTAGTGTTGCTTGCAGATAAATATGGCGTTTCTATTAATAAACAGGCAAACAAACAGTCAATTAAGACGTTGTTATGGACTGCTTTAGTTGACCAAGAGGTGTTGCCTAGTAGTCCTGACAGTCATAAATCTATACAGCCAGTTCAGAACATGGAGGCCGTCATTAAACTGAAGGAGATGGAGCTTGAGTCACAGAGAATGGCCTTAAAAAAGGATGAGCTCATGCATGTTCTTGAAATGAAACGGCTTGAGCTTGAGGAGGAAACCAAAAGGGCTGAATTTCAGCTGCGGGAGAAAGAATTAGATATTTCCCGGTTCTCTTCTAAAGAGCATGAGTTTGATGTGAGCAGAAATATTCGTTTGGTTCCACCGTTCAGTGAAAAAGATGTTGATAAATATTTCACTTTGTTTGAGCGTGTGGCTATATCACTGAAATGGCCTAAGGGCGTGTGGACATTGCTGTTGCAATGTGTCCTTGTTGGTAAAGCGCGTGAGGTATATTCGTCATTGTCTGTAGACAATAGCCTTGACTATGACATTGTAAAATCTGCCGTCCTCAGAGCGTATGAGTTGGTTCCCGAAGCGTACCGCCAAAAATTCCGGCGTTTCAGAAAATATGATAACCAAACATATGTTGAATTTGCTCGCGAAAAGGAGGCTCTGTTTGAACGCTGGTGTGCTTCTCAGGGGTAAAAGATTTTGCCCAGTTAAAGTCCTTGATGTTAATGGAGGATTTTAAAAACTGTCTTCCTGAAAGAGTAACAACATATCTTAATGAGCAGAAAGTCTCAGTCGTGTCTAAGGCCGCTGTATTGGCGGATGAATATGTGCTCACTCATAAAGCAGTTTTTGGGGAGCGATCCTCTGGTTTTAGTGGGAGACCAGTTGATCGTGGTGGTGTTGCTGGTAACGGTATAAAAACTTTTTCTGTGCCAGTTGATAGCAGCACTTCAAAGCAGTGGGAAGTCAAACCTGATAAAACTGAGTGATTTGGGGCATAAGGACAGTCCAATGTGTTTCTTCTGTAAGGAGAGAGGGCACATTTGTAAAACGTGTCCCATTCTTAAAAAGAAAAAAGCGGAGCCGGTGGTTTTGGTCAACACACAGAAGGCACATGCAATCCCTGTGGTGCCTGAGACTGATGATTTGGTGGATTTGTCTCCTTTTGTCATGAGGGGTTTTGTGTCTATGGAGGGTGGGGACAGTAAAGTACCTGTGACAATCTTGCGTGATACTGCTGCCTCTCAGTCCTTCATTTTGGAAGATGTGCTACCATTTTCAGCTGAATCATCTGTTGGTTCTAGTGTCCCAGTTGTAGGGTTTGGTATGGAGGGCATGGGAGTGCCATTGCATACTGTTAACCTTGAGTCTGAGCTTGTTTCGGGTCGAGTATCTGTGGGGATACGGCCACGTTTTCCCATAAAGGGAGTGTCGTTGATTCTGGGTAACGATTTGGCTGGGGGAAAAGTTTTGGTCACTCCTGAAGTGACGCCTGTTCCTATGTTGCAATGTCCAGATAAACATGCTGAGCAGCATCCCAAAGTTTTTGCATCATGTGCTGTGACTCGCACTATGGCTAGAAACCAAGCTACGTTTGATGATGAAATTGACTTGAGCGAGTGTTTCCTTGTGGATCAGGATGGTGGATCCTGTGTTGCGCAGGGTGTGTCTGCATCACAAGTTGGTGAAATGTCTGAGACTAAACCGGTGTCGTTGTCACGTGACCAGTTGGTTGCTGAGCAGAAATGTGATGCCGATTTGTCTGCTTTGATTGACAGCGCAGTGTCGGAGGTGGAAGTGGATTCCTTGTCAAAGGGATATTTTCTGAGGGATAACTTGCTAATGCGTAAATGGTCTCCTTTGAATGCATCTGGTCAGGATGACTGGAGCGTTGTTAAGCAGATTGTAGTGCCACATAGGTATCGGAATGAAATACTTACTTTGGCTCATGATAATCCTCTTGCTGGCCATTTAGGAGTTAATAAAACATACGACCGTATATTACGACATTTCTTTTGGCCTGGGTTAAAGAGGGATGTAGTGCAGCATTGCAAGTGTTGTCATGCATGCCAAGTAGCAGGTAAACCGAACCAGACTATCGTTCCTGCACCCTTGTATCCGATACCTGTAGTTGGTGAACCTTTTGAACGTATTATGATAGACTGTGTGGGTCCACTGCCTCGAACGAAAGCTGGCAACAAGTTTTTGTTAACCATAATGTGTGCATCTACCCATTTTCCAGAGGTGATTCCATTACAGAAGATAACTGCTCCCACTATAGTGAAAGCTCTTACTAAGTTTTTTTCCTTGTTTGGTCTACCTAAGGTGATACAAAGTGACCAGGGATCAAACTTTATGTCTAAAGTATTTGCTCAAGTGCTGAAACAACTAGACATCAAACATTGTCATTCAAGCGCTTATCATCCTGAGAGCCAGGGCGCTCTCGAGCGTTTCCATCAGACATTAAAGTCTATGTTGCGTACGTACTGTCTGGAATTTGAGAAGGACTGGGATGATGGTGTTCATCTGGTGATGTTTGCAGTACGAGAGGTCGTGCAGGAATCTTTGGGTTTTAGTCCTGCTGACTTAGTTTTTGCCCATACAGTACGTGGTCCTTTAAGAGTCCTAAAAGAAAAGTGGTTACAGGAAGAAACTAAACAAAATGTTTTGGAACACGTCAGTAACTTTAGATTTAGACTGCGGCGGGCATGTGAATTGGCTCTGGAAAATCTTGAAACTGCCCAGACAAAAATGAAAGAATGGTTCGATAAGAACGCTAAGAGCAGAGACTTTTTACCAGGTGACAAAGTTTTGGTATTGTTGCCAATTCCTGGGTCTAGTCTGCAGGCTCGTTATAGCGACCCTCGTCTGGTAGAAAAGAAAATGGGTGAGAGAGATTACCTAATTGACACTCCTGATCGGAGGCATAAAAATCAGCTTTGCCATGTAAACATGCTCAAACGATATCACGAGAAAAAGGCTGTGGGTTTTGAATCGGAGACGCTGTGTCCCACACTATCGTCCAAGCCTGTTTTGACTGCGATGGTGCTGCCCCCTGACACTGGTGCTGAAGTGGGTGAGGCACGTTTGTCTGTGGCTGTGACGCATGGTAAGCTGTCCAATTCTCAGGCGTTGAAAAAACTTCCATTGCGTTTGTCTCACTTGACTGAGAGTCATTGGAGAGATCTGATTACTTTGGTTGAGTCAAATAAGTCGCTGTTTACTGATGTGCCGTCTCAAACTTCCATTCTAAAACATGACATTGACGTGGCTGATACTAAGCCAATTAAACAACACCCATATCGTGTCAATCCAGACAAGCGCCGCCGTATAAAGAGTCAGGTTGACTATATGCTGCAGCATGGCATTGCCGAGCCTAGCTGTAGTTCATGGAGCTCTCCTTGTCTGTTGGCTGCTAAGGCTAATGGTGACGACCGGTTCTGTACTGACTTTCGTAAGGTTAATAGCGTAACCAAAACCGATTGTTTTTCTCTCCCACGTACGGAGGATTGCGTGGATCGTGTCGGTAGAGCCTCTTTTGTCACAAAATTGGACTTATCGAAGGGATATTGGCAAGTCCCTCTAACTGAGCGTGCGAAAGAAATCTCTGCATTTGTTACATCTGATGATTTCCTTCAATATACTGTCATGGCTTATGGTATGCGTAACGCGCCGGCAACATTTCAACGGTTGGTAAACGTAGTGTTGTCTGGTCTGTCTTATTGTGAGGCATACCTTGATGATTTGGTTGTGTGCTCCAGGTCGTGGATCGACCACATCGACCACTTGACAGAGGTATTCAAACGACTCGCTCATGCAAACTTGACCATCAATCTTGGAAAGTGTGAATTTGGCCAGGCCACGGTAATGTTTCTTGGTAAAGTGGTGGGCCGGGGTCAGGTTCGCACTCTCCATGCAAAGATAGAGCATATTGTCGCGTTTCCAGCTCCTACCTCTAGGACTGAGCTCCGTTGTTATCTGGCAATGGTGGGGTACTATAGAGGGTTCTGTCCAAATTTCTCTGTGGTGGCTGCTCCTTTAACAGATCTGTTAAGTCCGAAAGTCATTTTTGAGTTGTCCGATGTGTGTCAAACTGTTTTTGAACAAACAAAGAGCCTTCTTGTGTGCGCACCCGTGCTTGCAGCACCCGATTTTGAACGGCCGTTTAAGTTGGCAGTTGATGCTAGTGACAGTGGAGTTGGTGGAGTTCTTCTCCAAGATGGTTCTGATGGGGTGGAACATCCAGTTTCATACATTTTTTAGAAAGTTTAATCGCCATCAGAAATGGTACTCTACCATCGTAAAAGCAACTCTTGCAATGTTAATGGCTCTGGATCATTGTGAGGTTTATGTTGGTTCCTCGAATGTTCCCGTCGTCGTATACACAGATCACAATCCGCTGGTGTTCTTAAATAGGATGAGAAATAAAAACCGCCGGTTAATGAGCTGGAGTTTACAGTTGCAGGGCTACAATCTGGAAGTCAGGCATATCCGTGGCAGGGATAATGTCTTGGCTGACGCATTGTCGCGCCAGTGATGTCTGAGCTACTAAATAGTTTCTGAAATTTGGTGGTGGTCTTTATTTTATTTTCAGAAACATATTCAGTAACTTAGGGTGGGGGTGTTATGCGCTCCCTCTGCTGGTGTTAATTATGTACTAACCTGTTTCTCTGATTACCATTAGTACCTCCTGCTGCCTGGCTGCTCCTGACCTGATTGGAGGCTCCTGGCCCAAGCTGCATCACGTGAGCTGATGACGGAGCCTCAGCTTAAAAAGACCATGTGACTGGCAGTCTCTCTCTCTGTCTCTCTCTTCCCCCCCTCAGACTGGTGGCAGCAGTCTGGTGTTGGTTTAGTTTGTCTGATTGCATAGTGTTCTTTATGTAACTCTTCATTCTGTATTAACTTATTTTGCTTGGGAAGGATGGGACTGACATTATTGTTTTCGTGGTTTTGTTTCAGGTTTATTTTAACACTGAGGCAGGTTTAGAGTCTCTGGTCCGACGGCCCATTGAGTGGTCGGCCAGAGCACCCTTTATCTTTTGTTTGCTAGCCCATTTTAGTTCTTTTTGTTAGTGAAAAATAAATAATATTTCCATTTGAACCTGGTTTTGTATTATGTTATTGGCCTTTGAGGTATTTAATTTTGGCGTCCGTAACAACTCCGCAGGACAATGGTGAGCAAGGTGGGCCAAAAATTGTAGCACTATCGCGTACAGTTTTAGCATAATTTCAGGATCACACTCATCACAGACACGCATAGAAAGAAACAAGATGAGAGTTTTAGTAATATATAGATAATACAATAAATGAATAACTGTAACATGGGTGTCTGTTAATAGTGAGAAAATCGTAGTGCAGCCAAAGACACAATCTATAGAAGATCTTTGTTGCTGAGGTTAGTGTTGTGCCGTGTTCAAGAGCCTGATGGTTGCTTGGAAGAGGCTGTTATGGAACCTGGAGGTCACAGTTTTCAGGCTCCTGTACCTTCTTCCCCTTGGTAGGAGCAAGATAAGAGCGTGGCCAGAATGGTATGGGTCTTTGAAGATATATAGGCTGCCTTTTTGAGGCAGCCACTCTTGTAGATCCCTTTGATGGTGGGGAGGTCAGTACTTGTGATGGATCAGGCAGTGTCTACCACTCCCTGTAGTCTCCTTTGTTCTTGGTACCCACCATATTAAATGAAGCAGATAATACTGCAAATATTTACTTGGTCAGATAGCATCGGAAAGAAACATCAATGATTTTGCATCAACACTAGGCTGTCAAATGCTGTCAACTGTTTCCACACCAAGAGCTTGCTTACCAAAGCCTAGTTTGGATTTTGTAAAGACAACATGACCCCAAACCTTATAGCAACCTGGGTTCGTTCCTGACTATGGGTGCTGTCTGTACGGAGTTTGTATGTTCTCCACGTGACCTGCGTGCGTTTTCTCCAAGATTTTCGGTTTCCTCCCACACCCCAAAGAGGTATGGGTTTGTAGATTAAGTGGCTTGGTATAAATGTGTTAATGTGCGGGCATCGCTGGTCAGTGTGGAGGCGGTGGGCTGAAGTGCCTGTTTCCGTCCTGTATCTCTAAACTAAACCAAACTAAACTAAACCTTTCGGCTGACCAAAACACTGATTGCTGGAGCTGAGCTGAGATTGTTCGTCTTGAACATCAAGGCACAGTTTGACCAGGAGTGGTTTCAATAATTCTTGGGACAGCTGAAGTAAGGAACACCAACAGAAAGACCGATCACTGGCTGGACTTATCCCCATCGCAAATGAAGAATGTATTGAAGGTAGACAAAATTGCTGGAGAAACTCAGCGGGTGCGGCAGCATCTATGGAGCGAAGGAAATAGGCAACTTTTTGGGGCCGAAACCCTTCTTCAGACTGAATTTTGTCTACCTTGGATTCTCCAGCATTTGCAGTTCCTTCTTGAACAAGAATATATTGGAATTGAAGATCAATTGTCCTGGCATCAGAGCATCACTGCAGGATTACCGATCATCTTCTGTAGAGTTATGCATCTACTTGAGGAGCTGCCTCAAGAAGGTGGCTGTTATGATCAAAGATCCCCACCATCCCCACCATGTCGCCTGTTCACTGCTTTCATTGGGCACGAGGTACAGAAGTCAAGAAGTTCAGGGACAGCTGCTTTCCAATATCTATCTGGTTCTTGAATCGATCTGCACAACCGCAATCCAACCTTGACTTTGGACCACTTCTTGCACTCACTATGGACTTTTTTTCTTTTCTAATTATGTTTTTGCTTGTTCTTTGCAGTCTTCTTTCTTGAGTATAATTAGTTTTTTGTGTGCGCTGTCTGAGTCTATGTGCCTGTCTAAAAATTGTAAATTGTCCCAAGTGTGTAGGATGGCACTCGTGCATGGGGTGGTCACTGCTCAGCATGGACTCGGTGGGCCGAAAGGCCTGTTTCTGCACTGTATATCTAAACTAAACATTTACCATCAGACTCTGGAACAGATTCTTCCCCTTTATTATCAGGCTTCTGAACGGTTTGTTCATAAGCTAGGGAACTGTACATTCACCTATACCCCATTGTGGACGTTGGACTATCTCTGGAACTGATGCTCTACAATGCTGACAACTATACCATGCACTCTGTGTTCTTATCTATTTGCCATGTAATAACCGTCAATTTAAAAAAAAAACCTTCTGGTGATCGAATCCAAAATTAGGCTCATGACTTCAGAATGTTATTTCCAATGAAGACGCCAGGAGGAACAGCTCGTCACAGAGAGCGCTGGCATGAATGGTAAAGGGCTTTAAAGAGGAAACTGGGTGAGCAGTTAAAGGAGAGGGAAATAGTTGGATGTACCGAGAAATGAAGGATGCAAGGAGATAGGTGTGGAGCATAAGGTCCATCAGACAAACCAACCTCCCTTCAATTGACTCCATTGGCAAGGCCAGCGACATAATCAAGGACGAGTCGCGCCCTGGCCACTCCCTCTTCTCCCCTCTCTCATCAGGCAAAAAGGTATAGAAGTGTGTAAACGCACACCACCAGATTCGTGGACAGTTTCTTCCCAGCTGTTATCAGGCAACTGAATCATCCTACCACAAGCAGAGAGCAGTGCTGAACTGCTATCTACCTCTTTGGTGACCCTCTGACTATCCTTGATCAGACTTTGCTGGCTTTGCCTTGCACTAAACGTTATTCCCTTTCGTGTATCTACACACTGTAAATGGTTCGATTGTAATCACATATGACCTTTCCGCTGACTGGTTAGCACGCAACAAACCTTTTCACAGTATCTCAGTACACGTGACGGTAAAATAAGCTGAACTAAACTAAAGGTCAGGAAGAGATCTGATAGACCAGTCAGCCTCTCCCTCTGCTCTGCAGTTCAGACAGCGATCCAATCAATGTTCATTGATGTTTCCTTTTGCAGAAAGTAACTTGTTGGATTTTCCGGAACGTTAATATTTAAAGTCATTTCTGTTACCATCGTTTTATTATGATAACAGGATACACATTTCAAAACATGTTCATCCATCAAAGAGCACAGATCTGTTGGGCCAGAGTTTATATTGAAGATTATCATCTCACCCTCTCCCACCATGAGATACAATCTTCCTTTTAACCACCAAAATATTAATTGAAATAACTTTGTTCGCCAAACAGCCAGTGTTATCGATCGCGGGAGCAGCTGTATGATTCATACATACACTAGTTCAGGCCACGTTGCCAGGGGCAACGTTCGGTAAGGTCGGAAGTGAGTGAGTCATTGCTGACGTTTACATGCTGCTATGTCCCTACAGAAGTCACGTGATTATTCCCGTCCAAACTATCGTCTATCCATTCCCTCCACGGATGAGTCTGAAGAAGGGTCTCGACCCGAAACGTCACCCATTCTTTCTCTCCAGAGATGCTGCCGGTCCCGCCGAGTTACTCCAGCATTTTGTGTCTACCCTCCACAGAAACTGCCTGACCCACTGAGTTCCTCCAGCACTTTTGTGTGTTTTTGCTCAAGATTCCAGCATCTGCAGTTTCATCTGACTCCATTTTACCGCTTCCCCTTAAAGTGTGCCTACTTTGATGGTTGGCATCTTGGTTGGCATGGGCAAGATGGCCCAAAGGGCATGTTTCCATACTGTATGACTCTGTTCTCTTCCTCTCTCTGCCAGAAGTTCTATGAATGAATGAATGAATGAATGAATAAATGAATACGTTTATTGGCCAAGTATGTACACATACAAGGAATTTGACGATGCTCCGCTCGCACGTAACAACGCGACATATAATAACAATTAAGAATGACACATAAAACATTAAACATTAATTATAAAACATTATATTTTAAACATGTGAATGAAATAAAATACCAGAGCAAAAGGAGGCTACAGACTTTTGGTAATTGAGTAGCTACTACTCGTGGAAAAAAGCTGTTTTTATATCTGGCTGTGGCAGCTTTGACAGTCCGGAGTCGCCTTCCGGTGAGGTGCTTCAAAGAGTTTGTGGCCAGGGTGAGAGGGGTCAGAGATGATCTTACCCGCTCGCTTCCTGGCCCTTGCAGTGTACAGTTTGTTTATGTGACCCCCCTCTCACTGCTCCCCCTCTGTTCCTGTTGCTCCCTCGCTTTTCCACCATGTTTTGACCCAGACCAATTTGTCTGAAGAAATGTCCCGACTCGAAACATCGCCTGTCCATTTTGCCCCCACGGATGCTGCCTGACCCGTTAAGTTGCTCCAGCACTTTGCGTTATGCTCTAGATTCCAACATCTGCAGTTCCTTGAGCATCATATCATTAATTCCCCCTTTTCTCCTTTGCATATCTTCCAGCTTTCCCTCATTCTTTATTTCTCTTAGACTTTAGACTTTAGAGACACAGTGTGGAAAGAGGCCCTTCAGCCCACAGAGACCGCGCCGACCATCGATCCCTGTATACTAGCACACCAGGGACACTAGGGACAATTTACACACTAGGGACAATTTACAATTTACAGAAGCTAATTAACCTGCAAACCTGTACACCTTTGGAGTGTGGGAGGAAACCGGAGCACCTGGAGAAAATCCACGTGGTCACAGGGAGAACGCACAAACTCCATACAGACAGCACCCGTAGTCAGGATCAAACTCTGGCCCTGTAATAGCCCTGTCCCATGGTGTGAGTTCATTCCAAGAGCTTTCCCGAGTTTAAAAAAAATCAAACTCGTGGTAAGCACGGAGAATGAACGTAGAGGGTACGTCGGAGCTCGGGAACGTCTCTTAGCGCTAACGGCAGGTACTCGGGAAGACTCGCTAACGGCAGGTAAGCACGGGAAGACTTGTGAAGATTTTTCAACATGATGAAAAATGTCCACGAGAGCCCCGAGTACTGACGAGTGGCCATTACTGTAAATCTCCGAGTTAGTATCAGGGCAAACTCGGGAGAACTCTTGGAATGAACTCGTACCATGGGACAGGGGTTTAAGGCAGCAACTCTACCGCTGTATCACTGCTGCCAGATCCGCTGAGTTACTCCAGCTCTTTCTGTCCCTACTGGAAGCTCATTCAATGTACTTGCCACTATCTACGTGAAAATGGTGCCCCCTTGGCTCCTATTAAATATTTTCCATGCAACCTTAAACCTATGCCCTCTAGTTCTTGATGCCTCCTCCCTGGGAAAAAGACCGTGCGTTCTCCTTGAAGTTCATTAAGTTATATTCTTTTTTTTTTAGAAAATATCATAATGGAAACTTGTTGCTATGCTGCACTCATTCTGTGTTCATCAAGATATTCATATTTTCTAACACTTTGAATTATTTCAGCAAGCAGGTGTTGGACAGCGATAATCGAATCTCTCTTATCTGGAGATAAAGTACAGTGTCTCTTTATAGTGCTATTAGAAAGATTTCTCCTACTTACTGAAACCTTAAAAAAGGATCAGTAACTTATGATTCAAATCTGAATGCAGGAAACAGCGCTCATTGAGGGGGAGCTGGAGTTCCACAAGGCAAGGTCATTGGTTTGGGTTTGTTATGGCCACATGTACCCGGGTACAATGACAAGCTTTTTTTTGCATGTTATCCAAACAGATGAGATATACCATACGTTCTGGAAGTATAATCTGGTCAAACACAACTGCAATAGATAGAGGAAAGAGGAAGATACAGAGTACAGAATATAGCTCTCAGCATTGTCGCGCGTCAGTTCCATAGACATTCCAATGTCCTCAATGGGGTAGAGGTGAAAAGGGCAGTACCCTAGCTTATGTAAGGACCGTTCAGAAGCCCGATAACAGAGGGGAAGAAGCTGTTCCCTAGTCTGGTGGTGCACGCTTTCAAACATCTGTACTTTCCGCTTGACGGGAGTAGGGAGAAGAAGGCATGACTGGGGCTGGACAAGTCTTTGATTATGTTCAATGGTTTTCCACTGCAGCATAGGTGTAGATGGAATCAATGGTGGGGAGTCTGGTCTGTGATGGACTGGGCTACATCCACAACTTTCTGGAATTTAGTGCGCTCTTGAGCAGAGCTGTTCCAAAACCAACATGTGCTGCATCCTGACAGTATGGTGCATCTAAGAGTCACTGGAATCATTGGCGAACAAAATGAGAAATGTTTGTCTCTGGGGAGCAATGTACTGGAGCACCCAGCATCCAGTTGCACTAATCCCATTTATTTTATTTTATTTTATTTATTTTATTTTGTTTTTTTTCTTTTTCTTTTATGTGCAATTTATGTATAATTTATCTTCTTAGGTGTTTGAACCTCTGTGCCTGTGATGCTGCTGCAAGCAAGATTTTCATTGTAGCTGTGTTTCACTGTACTGATGCACATGGCAATAAATTTGACTTGTCCTGACTTAACTAACCGTACAGCCATTTGGAAATCGGCTTTGAATCATGGGTTCACCGAGTTGCACAGCACAGAAATGGGCACTTCTGCTCCCCACATCCATGCCGACCATTTTCCCCTGGTAGAGCTCTATCCTATTCCTTGCAAAGTCCACATTTTTACACAATGTACGTTGGCAGGCGGAGTCTGTCATTATCTCATAGTCATGGTGACTTATGGGCCTGTCCCACTTACGCGACTTTTTCGGCGATTGCTGGCACCCATCATAGGTCGTTGCAGGTCGGCGAAAATTTTCAACATGTTGAAAATCCAGCGTCGACCAGAACAAGGTACGACTCTTTGAGCGACTACTCGCGACCATACAGGCGTCACCCCACGATATGTCGTCTGTATGGTCGTGAGTAGTCTCCTCAGTCGCCCAAAGAGTCGTAGCTGGTCTTTCTGGTCTCTGCTGGATTTTCAACATGTTGAACATTTTTAGCAACCTGCAACGACCTATGACAGGTGCCGGCAGTCGCCGAAAAAGTCGCATAAGTGGGACAGGCCCATTAGAGTCATACAGCGTGGAAATGCATCTCCTTTCATGGTAAAGGTGTTGGTGGACCAAGAAAGCGCACCAAAGTCTCTAATGCCTCAGAAGGCTTAGGAACTTCGGCATGTCTCCAACTACCTTCACCAACTTCTACAGATGCACCATGGAAAGCATTTTATAGGGATGCATCACAGCTCCATCCAAGACCACAGGAAATTGCAGAGAGTTGTGGACGTAGCCCAGTCCATCACGCAAACCAACCACACGTCCATTGACTCCATCTACAGTTCACGCTGCCCCGGCAAGATCACCAGCATAATCAAAGACCAGTCTCACCCCAGTCACTCCCTTTTCTCCCCTCTCCCATCAGGCAAGACGTACAGAAGTGCGAAAACGCATACCTCCAGATTCAGGAACAGTTTCTTCCCCACAGTTATCAGGCAACTGAACCTTTTGGTCATCAACTAGGGAGCAGTCCTGACCTCCCTTCTACCTCACTTGACCCATCTTTAATCGGACATTATCTTGCACTAAACATTATACCCTTTATCCTGTATACACTGTGGATGGCTTCATTGTAAACATGTATAGTCTTTACACTGACTGGGTGACACGCAACTAAAAGCTTTTCACTGCACCTCAGTACACGTGTATCAGCCACAGTGAGTGGTGTGGCCACACACAACACCCGAGAAAGTGCAGGAACAATGAGTGAATCTGAGCATATACCGACCTTTAGCGGAGAGTCTGAAGCACAGGACAACCAGCTCCAAGCTTGAAGTTCCTTCCATTCGCCAGCCCGTGAAGTACTCTTTCACACAGCAGGGGGCCACCTGCTAATGAGGCCAACCAGAGAAGGCTTGGGTTCGGCGTTGTAGATCGATTCGGAAGGTTTTGTTGCCTGCCTTAAAGCACTTGACAAATAACCTTTCGAGTGAGGAACTTTGAACATGTTGGCTAACACTGAAACAGTAGCACTCTCTTCCTCCTTTTGATAATTCTGAAGTCCTGTGAATCCATTCAGACATTGGCTGGCATGCTCTATAAATATATATAATTTGATAGAAAAGATGTCAGAAGTATCCTGTGGATTTAGTTAACCTTTACTTCTTTCCTGGTGTAAGCAGGGATTTTTTTTTTAAATGCCCTGTCTTTCTCCTTAATTGAACCAGACATGTTTGCTTCCGCAGTTATTCGTTTAAAGGCTGTGGACGTCGAAGGAGGAAAAATGTGGCACACTGGACCGTAATTGGGACCAAGATGGAAGTTTTTGGGAATAAATTATAATTCAAGAGGAAAAGCAATGGACAGAATGAACATTAGAACATAGTGTGCAGTGGTCGAGTTGCTGCCTTACAGCGTCAGAGGCCCAGGTTTGATTCTGACCACGGGTGCTGTCCGTATGGAGTTTGCACATTCTCCCTGTGACCACGTGGGTTTTCTCCAGGTGCTCTGGTTTCCTCCCAAATTCCAAAGGCGTGCAGGTCTGTAGTTAATTGGCTTCGGTAAAATTACAAATCGTCGCTGGTGTGTAGGACAGTGCTATTGCACGAGGTGATCGCTGGTCGGCGCGGACTTGGTGGGCCGAGGTCACTGTTTGCGCACTGTCTGAAATAAAGTGCAATGGCAGTGGCAGGGACTGCAGAATGACAAACTACATCAATGTCTTGGGTCAATAACTCTTCGTCAGAATCGATCTTGACTCATTCATCACGAAAGAAAGATATAATCGTTTCTGTTTGCAGCATTCAATTCACTTGAATAAGTCATCGTTTCTTATTTTCTCTGCTCCAAGATGTTTTGGAAACATTACTGCCGAAGACCGCAGGAAATTGCAGAGTTGTGGATGTACCACCGTCGACTCCATCTACACCTCACGCTGCCTCGGGGAAGCAGCCAACATAATCAATGACTTTATTCACCCTGGTTATTCCATCTACCCCATGCTGCCATAGGGCAGAAGATTCAAAGAATGTATATCGCCAGATTCAAGAACAGCTTTCTCCCCTCTGGTATCAGACTGCTTCACGCGACTCCCATCAGTTAAGTGTGTAGTCCTGATCTTCCAATCTACCTCATTGCGGAACTTGTAACACTGTAATTCTTCACTCTGGTATTTTCCTCTTTGCACTACCTGTTGTACTTGTGGATGGCTTGATGGTGATCATGCATAGTGTGATTTGACTGGGTGGCACACTGGTTTACACTGTATATCGATACACATGACAATAATGAACCTATACCAAATAAACTAAGCCAAAGTCCATTGAAAAGTTGATCAAACTTGGTGGGTGAAGAAACTTTCTAACATTAATTCCTTCTTTCAGTAATATGAACCTGGTCTTGGTCTGCTTTGATCAAATGATGCTTTCTCGTCCTTCCAAATTCCAGCCTTTTCACTTCTGGTTCAACTGGAGATGACCTAAGACAATTGATGAGAGGAATATTATTCTTGTAATATATAGAGAGATCGAATTCTGTAACTATTCAGGCAGGGGATGCACATTATTTTTGATATTATTCCTTTAAAATTGAACTTGCGTTCAACCCAAGTCTCTAAACCATAGAATTTCTACTATGCAAGCTAGAAATATTTACTGATGAAACTCACTGATAGTCGGCTGAAGCTTGTGTCCTTTTCAGGACGGACGATGACAGTGATGTTAACATCTGAAACATGGAAGATGGACATGAAAGAAGAAGTTAGAGATCTCCATTAGTCTATCAAGAGTCAAGAGTGTTTAATTGACAAATGGACCAATGGCATTTGTAGTCGCTCCAGGTCTGCAAACTCAATACACATAGATCTTTTTCTTATCGAGTCCACAGACAAGATTAGAAGATGTTCAGCCAGAGCTGAACACACTTCTCGGCATCTGCACACGATGGTGTCTGTCTTGTCGCTTCTTGTGCTTCTTGTGTGTGGTGGTGGAAAGATTGGTGAAAGCAGGGCCGCGACGTGAACGCTCTTTCCTTGACCCCAATACACATAGATTATATATAAGAAACAAAAATTCAATACATTAATAACCACAATGCACATGCAAAACAAAAAACAAAATTACTTAATGTAACCAGACAGTTCACAGAAGATCATAGGTTAGTGTTGTGCAGTGTTCAAGAGCCTGATAGTTGTTGGAAGAAACTGTTCTTGAACCAGGAGCTCACGGTTTTCAGGCTCCTGTACCTTCTTTAGACTTTAGATTTTTGAGTTACGGCACGGAAGCAGGGCCTTCGGCCCACTGGGTGTGCAGCGCCCAGCAATCCCTGCACACTAACCTACACACACTCGGGACAATTTTACAACTTACCAAAGCCAATTAACCTACAAACCTGTACGTCTTTGGAGTGAGGGAGGAAACCGGAGCACCCGGAGAAAACCCACGTGGTCATGGGGAGTATGTACAAACTCCATACAGACAGCATCCGTGGTCAGGATCGTACCTGGGTCTCTGGCACTGTAAGGCTGCTCCATGGTGCCATCCCCAAAATGTCTTCCTGATGATATGAGAGTGTGGCCAGGGTGGTGTGGGTCTTTGATGATATTGTCTATGAGAAGGACTTGCTACGTTTGACCTGCTGCTTCCCTTGTATGATGATAAAAATAGACCGGAACAAAAGCTTCCACCATTGCTTCAATTCTGCTCAAAAGCAAAATGTGCATTTATGAATTAACATCATTCATATCTTTAAGATGTTACTTCCTAAAGACTGTTGTATCTCTGCTGCAACTCAAGGCTCTGTAATCTATACCCATAACTTATGAACTTATTTTTTAAGGTGTAGATTGACAGATTCTTGATTAGTAGGGGTGTCAGGAATGATGGGTTTGAGAGGGAAAGATAGATCAGCCGTGATTGAATGGCGGAATAGACTTGATGGGCGGAATGGCCCAATTTTGATCCTATAACTTATGAACTAATCGGACAACATTTGGGATACACCATGCAGCGTTTAATATCCTGATTCTAGCAATGTGTAGAGAGGAGCCATGAGGATCATTCCTATTGTTGGACATTTGAATGATGAAGGAAAGGTGGTGAAGTTTGGATTTCTCTATTTATGAATGGCCACCATAAAAGAATCATCGACAAGTCTACAAAATTATAAATCAGAAAAATGTGCAGATTCAAGCTGACTTGGGACTTTGTTGACCACCCCACAACAGACTTGTGAACAGCTGCTTCCCTGCTGTTATCAGACGACTGAGCGGTAAGCTAGGATGGAGACCCAATCTTCCAACCTACCTCATTATGGACAGTGCACTTTTTCTCTGTAACCGTAATGCTATAATGTTGCAACGCTACATTCTCCACTCTGGTATTCTTGTCTTTCCACTACCTGTTGTATTTGTGTGTGGCTTGTTAGTAATGTACCCATGTACAGCATGATTTGAATGGATGGTACACAAAGTTTTCACTGTATCTCAGTTCTCGTAACAATAATAAATCAACATCAACACCAATGGCGGTGGATGTAGCGAGTAGTACTTTAGAGGAGTTTAAACTGTGACCTGTGCCTTTACAGATTTTATGATGAAAGAGGCAGAATAGGCTCTTCCCTCTTTACATCCCCATGGGCACAAGATACAATAGACAATAGACAATAGGTGCAGGAGTAGGCCATTCAGCCATTCGAGCCAGCACCACCATTCACTGTGATCATGGCTGAACATCCACAATCAGTACACCGTTCCTCCCTTCTCCCCATATCCCCTGACTCCGCTATCTTTAAGAGCTCTATTTAACTATCTCTTGAAAGCATCCAGAGAATTGGCCTCCACTGCCTTCTAAATGGATTATCCCTTATTCTTAAAGTGTGGCCCTTGGTTCTGGACTCCCCCAACATCGGGAACATGTTTCCTGCCTCTAGCACGTTCAAACCCTTAATAATCTTATATGTTTTCAAAGCACATGCTATCAGATCCAGGAACAGCTCTTCCCCACTGTTATCAGTTTACTGAGTTGTCATCTCATAAGCTAGGGTGTAGTCCTGATCTTCCAACCTACTTGATTGCAGACCTTGCACTTTCTCTGGAACTGTAATGCCACATTGCTGTAACACTATATTCTGCATTCAGGTGTTTTTCTCTTTTCACAAGTGTTGTACTTGTGTATGCTTTGATTGTATTCATGTATAATATGATTTGGCTGCATAGCACACCAACGTGTTTCAATGTATCTCAGTAATAGCCAAGTACCACACGCACACGCATGTACAAAACGCAAACACACATGCACATGCTTATGCGCACACACAGAACACGTGCACACCCACACAACATGCTTGCACACACACACAAACACACGTGCACACACACACACGTGCACACATACGCACACACACGCAGAGACTCATTAAAGCATACATAAAGAAAACACACCCACCCACAGAACAGAAGATAACAAACATTAGGAAACTTTTCACACAGCTACAGAAAAACGGCCTCAGCGTCACATACAAAGGTGCCTGGAGAACAAAAATCCACTCTCTTCACGCAGTGTCGATCCTTCATAAAAGTGCAATTGTCAAGGCCAATAAGACAATGAGAAAAAAAATCAGCTCCACCACGCAATGTGTTGCCTTGACAACCATCTGGAGAATGCATCAAGTCTGGCTCGAAAAAATGCCACTTCCGGAGATGGGCATGGAACTACCAGGAGGAGCCCTTGGGCCCCTGCATCTCCGCATGCCGAAGGCTGTTCAAGACAGGACATATGTTGCAGAAACATCCTCGTTTTTACCTAAAAATAACAGATGGAAAAGAAAAAATAGGAATGTCAGAGCAAATGTGGGATATTTTAAGTTTTACACGGTTCTATGTCTTACTGGACAAAATAGTCATTACTATAACTCAATGTGATATGATCTTTCTTTGCTAACTGAGGAAAATAAGTAAGATGATAGCTGGCAAAAGGCTGTTAGACTAAAGACGATTTATTAAATTTAGGTGACACTTTCTGATAGTATTATCAAAGTTCAACGCTAAGAAGCTACATGTTTATTTTCATTAGAAGTTAGGTGGTTGGACACTGCCATTGTCCAGCGGCACATATCGGGAGCGGCCGGCAATGCTCTCCGCTGGTCTAAATGAAGCCAGTGCTAAGAACTCTCTCGAAGTTTGCCACCATCAACGGCAGATGCATCCCATCCACCGCCTTAGACATTCATTCTTTCCATCACGGTGGCTACAGTGTAGCTCATGGCAAAAGGTGGATTGTGTTCTGCTCAAGGTCTCTTGACAGCATGTTCCAAACCCATGACCTATTTCACCAAGGAGGACACGGTGGCTCGGCGGTAGAGTTGCTGCCTTACAGCACCAGTTACCGGGGTTTGTTCCTGACTATGGGCGCTGTCTGTATGGAGGTAGGTTCCTGGATTGCATTTCCAGGGGTGGTGGTTGAGGTAGGTATGATAGTGGAATTTAACAGACTTTTGGCTTTTGATATGCAGGGAATGGAGGGATGTGGATTATGTGGATTATGTGCAGGCAATTAAGTGTTCGTCTTGGCATCATGTTCAGCACAGACATTACAGGCCAATGGTGTAGGAAGGAACTGCTGGTTTAAACCGAAAAAAAGACACAAAATGCTGGAGTAACTCAGCGGAACAGGCAGCATCTCTGAATAGAAGGAATTGATGAAGTTTCGGGTTGAGATCCTTCTTCAGACTGACTGTCTTACAGGCCAATGGCCCTGTTTCTGTGCTGTACTGCTCTATGTTCTATGTACTATGTTTTATATTGTAGTTTTTGTATGAAATGAGAAACAGGAGTATTATTCAATGGATAAAACATCAGAATTGATATTAAACGTTACCTATTTCCTTCGCTCCATAGATGCTGCTGCACCCGCTGAGTTTCTCCAGCATTTTTGTGTACCTTTGATATTTGATATTAATATTGATCTCTATGTACAACATCTTGAAACCAAAATCCCACACAGAATTTAGATTACCTTGCATGCCTATGATTACCTATGTCTGTACATTGCAGTCTGTTCTCACAAACTGTGCAGTTTAAAGATACAGCATGGCAACAGACCCTTCAGCCCATCGAGTCCATACCGACCATCGATCACCCATTCACACCAGTTCCACATTATCCATTCACTACACACTAACGGCAATTTACAGAGGACCGATTAATCTATAATGGAATGTGGGAGGAAACGGGGGGCACCCAGAGGAAAGCCACGTGGTCATAGAAAGAACATGCAAACTCCGCGCAGACAGCACCCTAGTTCTGGATTGAACCTGCGTCTCTGGTGTGGTGAGGAGGCAACTCTACCGTTGTGCCATTGTGGGGTAATTTCTATATTCATTTTTTATAACTTTTAATTCTCTGTCAAATTATTTATCTATGTACCTTTATAGTTACCGATGCAGAGCTAACAACCTGTTACTATTTTCCACAAACAAGGGATAGCTTTTCAATGCGACAACGTTGCAATTTGCTGGGGGACTGAGGACTGAGAACCAAGTTAGACCCTGTCTGGAACAATGCAGAGTAGATAATTATTCTCCTCATCCAGAAGGTGAATCCAATGCCTTGGCTGTGGTCTGAATCCTGAAATGACAAAAAGAAATGAAAAGCAGATGTAACTAGTAAGGCGTAGGACAGCACAGTGACGCAGTGGTAGAGTTGCTGCCTTACGGTGCCAGAGACCAGGTTCGATCCTGGCTATGGGTGCTGTCTATATGGAGTTTGTACCTTCTACCCGTGACCACGTTGGTTTTCTCCAGGTGCTCTGGTTTCCTCCCATATGCCAAAGACGTGCAGGTTTGAGGGTAAATTGGCTTCTGTAAACTGTCCCAAGTGTGTAGTGTGGAACTAGTGTATGGGTCGGCGTGGACTCCGTGGGCCGAAGCGCCTATTTCCGCACTATATCAATAAACTGAACTAAACTAAATTGTACAACTGTGAACTGTGGAACTGGTGAGCCAGAGATAGGATTCACAAAGGAGCACGACAGACATTGCCAAGGTACAGGTGCAGGATGAGACTACTCTGGCTCCCAAACCTGCCCTGCCACGGTTAATCCAATCTACTTTCATGCCATATCCAAGAGGCTGACTCCCCTGAAGTAATAAAATATATAGAAGTTAATCCTTTAATATACTTAATGTCTTAACATCCTTAGCTCTCTAGAGTAGAGATTACAAAACTGGAAATTTGGTCTGGATGAATGTCCAAAACTAAGGGATGGTAAACGACCTTCAGTAGAACTGTAGATAGGCAATCCCCTCACCCCACTTTCTTCCCTCCCCCTCTTCCCTGTGCCCCACCTGGATGCTCACCTCTGTCTCCCCTCCTCCTCCCCCCCCCCCACCAATATTCCTTCCTCTGGCTTCACAATTCGCTCTTTTACCCTTATCTCACACTTTTTTTATCTTTTGACCCCTGGCCTTTGTTCACCCATCTATCAAAAACACTCACCTGGGTGAAGAAGGGGTTTGGCCCGAAACGTTGCCTATTTCCTTCGCTCCATAGATGCTGCTGCACCCGCTGAGTTTCTCCAGCACTTTTGTCTACCACCTGCATCCACCTATCACTCACCATGCTTTGTCCTGTCTTTCCTGTCTTCCAGCTTTCTCCCCTCCCTCCCCACCTCAATCAATCTGATGAAGGGTCCCAACCTTAAATGTCACCTACCCTGTTCTCCAGAGATGCTGTCTGATGCATTGACTTGCTCCTCCTTGGCTGTGGGTCTGACTTCTGAATGGCAGAAAGGGCCAAAAACTGAAAACTATGCAGTGTTTAGCAACTATGCAGTGAGGAAGCTCCTCCTCATCCCATTGTTAAATGGACGATCCTTCACCCTGATCGTATGCTGCCTATTCCAGTCTACAAGAATGATTGAGTTAACATATGGTTAGCGTTTGAAGCTCCCAGCGAAAATCCACGTAGGTCACGGGGAAAATGTACAAACTTCGTAAAGACAAGCACCCATAGTCAGGATAATCTGGCTCTGTAAGGCAACAACTCTACTACTGCACTGCTGTGCCGCCCATATGTTATACTAGACTAAGTGGGACCCGTTGGGGCTCATGTTCACATGGGAGGGCTAGCCCCACAACGCAATATTCCATCTCTCCATCAATTCCAATATTGGTGGCCAGTGGGGGGGGGGGGGGCTTTCTGGTGCGCTAGTATGAGTGTCGTAGGCCAAAGGGACTGGTTTCCAGAGGGCTAGTATGGACATTGTGGGCCGAATGGACTCTTGGGCTGGCAGCTCAGTCACTCAGGCCTGGTAGGATGGCAGGTCAGTCATTCAGGCCTGGGGAGCTGGCAGCTCAGTCACTCACCCTGGTAGGCTGGCAGCTCAGTCACTCAGGGCTGGTGGGCTGGCAGCTCAGTCACTCAGGGCTGGTGGGCTGGCAGCTCAGTCACTCAGGGCTGGTGGGCTGGCAGCTCAGTCACTCGGGGCTGGTGGGCTGGCAGTTCACTCACGGCTATTCCTTGAAATTCCATTTCAAGCAGAGTGCGGACCACCAAATTCAATTTCATGGCATTTCAGGCAGAGTGTGGGCCACCAAAGTCAATTTCATGGCATTTTTGGCAGAGTGCGGGCCACCAAAGTCAATTTCATGGCATTTCAGACAGAGTGCAGGCCACCAAAGTCAATTTCATGGCATTTCAGGCAGAGTGCAGGCCACCAAATTCAATTTCATGGCATTTCAGGCAGAGTGCAGGCCACCAAAGTCAATTTCATAGCATTTCAGGCAGAGTGAATGCCACCAAATTGCCAAACAACTCATTGGCATTAACAACAATTGGCATTAAGGGCTAACAAATCATTTATTGCAAGTACATTGCAGACTCACGGTTCAGTTGAATCAAAGCTTTGAATTACAGTTGTGGACTCTCCCTCGCGATCTTCCCGAGTGACTGACTCACGTCCAGCCATCTGGGGTTTTATAGTCCTGCCCCCCCCCCCGGAAGGGGCGTTACCTTAATCGTGGTGATTGACAGGCGAGGGGACCAATCAGCTGATCTCAAGGTTTTTTAAACACTCATAACTTTTTTATTTTTATTCGATCGGAAAAATCCTCAGGGCTGCCTCAGCGGAGGAGGACTGTGAATAAGATGGCCAACAATCGTAATGATATATGGTAGCGCTTTTTCTAAAATCAATATACAGCGCAGACAGGAAGTGGTCAAGATGAGACTTTTCGTTATATAGATGTTTCTATCAGGTATTTTCTCATTTTTCACAATCAGCTTACTCTTTCTTATAACGTAACCCTTAGCGTTGGAATTTAATCCAACGAAAACTCTTTGCACTGCCTTCAATATAAGCATAAGATAGACACAAAAAGCTGGAGTAACTCAGCGGGTTAGACAGCATCTCTGGAGAGAAGGAATAGGTGATGTTTCTGGATCTGAGGAAGGGTCTCAACCCGAAACGTCACCTATTCCTTTTCTCCAGAGATGCAGTCTGTCCCGTTGAGTTACTCCAGCTTTTTGGTTCTATTTTTGGTTTAAACCTGCATCTGCAGTTCCTTCCTACACTTTTAATATAAACATATTCTATCTGTGATCTTGTTCCACAAGACCAATCAAATTTTTATTACTAGTTCCCCCTGACCTTTTTATTAAACAAATGAGACTTGCAGAAGCTTTAATGCATTCATGTTAGGATATGATATTTGGATTGAGTAGTTAAAAAGCCATTCACAAGATATTATATAGAAAATTATTAAATTAACATTAAAAAAATCACCACTGGTCACTGCAACAAAGGAAAATAATATTAAAAATGCCATATAAAATTTTAATTGACACTTAAAGTTTGATTAGCACATTTTTAATTTAGTGTTATTCTTATATCATCGCCTTGGTTAAAGTTCCATTTTATCTTTATCTTTGGCTCATGACTAGATTTCAATTTAATTTGAAAATGATGTGAATAAAGATGTGAGATTTGCAAACAGATTCCTACAGAAGTATTTTGCTCTAATGTCCTTTGGTATTAGCTGTTCCTTTCACTCTGTAGTTTTACTCCATAGGTCTATTAGTCATAGAGTGATACAGTGTGGAAAGAGACTCTTTGGCCCAACTTGCCCACACCGACCGACATGTCCCAACTACACTAGTCCCACCTGCCTGCATTTGGTCCATATCCCTCCAAAATTGTCCTATTCATGTACCTGTCCAACTGTTTCTGAAACGTTGGGATAGTCCCAGCCTCAACGTCTTCCTCTGTCAGCATGTTCATACACCCACCACTCTTTGTGTGAAAAAGTTACCCCTCAGATTCTTATTAAATCTTTTCCCCTTCTCCTTGAACCTATGACCTCTGGTCCTTGATGCCCCTACTCTGGGCAAGAGATTCTGTTCCTCTACCCGATCTATTCCTCTCATGATTTTATACACCTCAATAAGATTGCCCCTCATCCTCCTGCTCTCCAAAGAATAGAGACCCAGCCTACTAAACCTCTCCCTATAGCTCAGACTCTCTAGTCCTGGCAGCATCCTCTTGACAATATCTTTCCTATAACAGCTGATGGCTTCTGCTGATGAGCACATTTACACCAACGCTTTCCTCGTCACGGGGATCCCTGATTTCAAAGGGATCGGGACGGATCAAAACTGCGTCACGCTTCAGACTGAGAGGCAGTAAATTGGCCGAGAAATTAGCACTGTTGCTGATGTTCAGGTCACACCTTGGGAGCACAATAGTTGTTACTGAGCATAAAGGGGAGGATCACCTACACTTAGAGATGTCCAGACCAGTCTCGCCCCGGTCACATCAGGCAAGAGGCACAGAAGCGTGAAAGAGATAGTTTCTTCCCGGCTGTTATCAGGCAACTGAACCATCCCCCCACAAATTAGAGAGCGGTTCTGAGCTACCATCTACCTCATTGGAGACCTTCGGCTTATATTAATTTGGACTTTACTGGGCTTTATCTAGCACAAACTGTTATTCCCTTGATAATCCTGGCTGAAACCGAGCAGCCATAGTACCCAAACTTTAATCAGGACTCATGTATTGCTAGGCCATTTTGGTCAAGTTTGGTGTGCTCTGTAGAAACGGGACAAGCTTCTGAATGGTGCCAGCAAGTTTGTGGCCCAGATCAGTGTTGCATATTCCATTGACAGATGGATGGGATTTTTGCAGGGGACATCCTGGGAAATGTAAAATGCATGAGGTTAATTGGATAAATGCAAACATTGTAAATAATGTTGCGAGACAGGTACCCTGTTAAGTGTCGATTGGTTGAAATGTTTAGCACTGTCAGCATGTTCATACACCCACCACTCTTTGTGTGAAAAATTGTTTGAATCCCAGGGTAAATGTTGCATATTCAAGATTCTGTTAGCCTCTTCTGGAAGCTTCACCTGCAACAATGTAAGAGGTTTCTGTAATTAGCCTGTGTACCTGTCAGTAATGTATTATTGTAATTTGTTGTACTTGATTGGATTGTAAATATACCACCCCTCTGTAGTTCGGCCCCTCAAGGTTCGGGGACCTATAAAAGGCGGCCCCCACGAGGTCCGTTGTCGATCTTCTGGAAGAACGCTTGGGACTGTGTGACCTTTTGGAGTGTCTCTGCTTGCACGAGGCTTTCAGGCTTGGCCAGGCAGATACAAGGATCGAACCTGCAGTGGTTTAGGTATCGTATAGGGTCATTTGTTGTGCTATCCAAAAATAAAGGTTAGTTGTTCCAGTGCTTTATTGACTGACCTAGACTGGTGGGAAGCTTGGAAAGCATATTTGCACCCATTATCCTGTATCTGTACACTGTGGACAGCTTGATTGTAATCATGTATGGTCTTTCCACTGATTGGATAGCACCAAACAAAAAAGCTTTTCATTGTATCTGGATACACGTAACAATACTCAACTAGACTAGACTAGACTAGACACGAACGTCAGCACAGAAACAGGCCCTTCATTCACCTTGTCCATGGCAACCAAGTTGGCATATTGAGCTCGTCCTATTTGCCTGCATTTGGACTACCTCCCTCAAAATCCTTCCTGTCGATATATCAGCGGGCAAGATCATCTCTGGCCCCTCTCACCCTGGCCACAAACTCTTTGAATCACTTCCCTCTGGAAGGCGACTCCGGACTGTCAAAGCTGCCACAGCCAGACATAAAAACAGTTTTTATCCACGAGTAGTTGCGCTACTCAACAGCCAAAAATCTGTAGCCTCCCTTTGATCTGGTATTTTGTTGGTTCACATGCTTGATCAATGGTGTTTTATCATTAACGTCTTATTATTATTAATGTTTAGTGTTTTCTGAGTCATTCGTAACTGTCACTGTGTGTCATGTTGTTACTTGTGGGCGGAGCACCAAGGCAATTTCCTTGTATGTGAATACTTGGCCAATAAACTTACTTACTTACTTACTTACTTATCTGTCCTAATGCCTTTCAAGGCATGTTGTTTTTCTTTGTTTATTCTTTTTATCTAATGTAGGCTCTACAAGCTGATACTGTTACAATACCTCATTGCCAAAGCTTTTTTTGGCAGGAAATATATGCCAGTTGTATTGACACTGGTAAACTTGTATTTACAGATGAACTGTTGGTCAGTCTGCAGGCCAGATGCACATTGATTGATACAGTTTGATAATTCACCAGCAAATACATTTGCCTATCTGCACCTTTTCAATTGTATTTTATGGAAGGCAACTGCCTTTCTGTTCAATTAGGTTTCACCATTTGCCCTGATTTACCACCAGTTTGGGCTCAGAAATTCATTTTCAGTTTAGATCAGGTTGCAACATGAAGTTGTTACCTTGCTTCATGCAGTTGATGAAGGGAACAGAGATTGCTGGGCACTTGGAGTGATGCTAAATTCTGGGCCAAACCTTATGTTAGTGGACCTGCTAAGCTGCACATGTAAAACGTTCATGGTACTGTTGTTGGTACAATAGACACTATGGACTTCTGTCTGCTTCCTTTCTCCTTTTGCACAACCTATGTACTCATGTACGATATGATATGGCACGACAGAAATGTATTCATCCCAGGAGGGAAATTGGTCTGCCAACAGTCATAAAACCACAACAGGATACATGAAAAACATGAAATTAAAGTGACGAGTGGAAAGTCCAGGATTGGGGATGTGCAAAGATTGGGGAAGTGGGGGAGGGGGGTGAAGGGGAGGCAGTCGACCCCACGACAGAATGGGGAGGAATTGTGCAGTTTGATAGCTACTGGGACCTCCTGTGGCATTCTGTCCTGCATCTTGGTGGAACCAGTCTGTTGCTGAAGGTGCTCCTCAGGTTGACCAGTGTGTCATGGAGGGGGTGAGTTTTATTGTCCAAGATGCTCCGCAGTTTGAGGAGCATCCTCCCCTCCAAGATCACCTCCAATTAATCCAACTCCACCCCCAGGATGGAGTAAGGTATGATTTGATTTGACTGGATAGCACGCAAAACAATTTTTTTTCACTGCATCTTGGCTCACGTGAAGAGAATAAACTAACTCCGATAATTGAAACTACAGTCACAATTGATCTGATGAATGACATAACATTCACATGGGCCCATTGCAGCTACCGTACAATGGGCTTGGGTCTCTCACAATGTCTTTGTATTTCATATTGTAAACTTCCACTATGTAACCACATCACAATTCTATGGTCATTGTTAACCAACAAAATGTTTGCTGCTTGTAAATGACCTTCCGATCTAGTCCTCAATCAACGCACAGAGCACTGAACATCTTTTGTGAATGATTTTAAGATGAATACTCTTTTTCTTTTGGGCTCAAAAACACAATTTTCTCCTGGACTAAAACGGGAGAATGAATAACCGGAGCCGGCTCCCTCATTGGTTTTGTGTCAAGATTCAAGGTACAGGTCCATGGAATATGAAGGTTTTTATCTCCTGCAGCCAAGGCTCGGAGATGCAAAGTCTTCAATCATATTATCTGCATCAAGAGGCAATGGTTTGTCCTTGGAAGGATGCGGTTAATGAAGGGGTTAGTAAGCTGCATCGTTTTTTCCGTGACTGATAACTAATCTAATATTTCAGATATAATTAATGATCTGGCTTGCTGTTTCGAACTGATTTCCCCGATATAACTTTTACAAGCATGCGTTTGTTTCTGAAGTGCCATGATTGATGTGCAGCCTCTACTGTTCAATTGTACATATCTCTCTCAGCCAGGCTGTTCCAGTTGTCAGTGGGGTTGAAGAATTTCCATTCAGTATCAGCACTCGTGCCTTCTGAACATTAAAGGCTCAACTCTTGCACCGGGCGAGAAATTTGAGAATGGAAACCCAGGCAGACACCTCAGGGCAGTCTTGATGGGGTGCTGCAGTGTCAGAGGGTCGGTCTTGTAAATGAAATCTGAACCTGGTCTCCCAGGTGCATTACAAACCTGTTCTTAGAGTTGAATGTAAACTGTTGCATGGCACTATTTCAAAGAATAGGACAGTTCCATGTGCGCTCAGGGATCAATATTAATGCCCTGCCAACATCACAAAGAAAATATTATTTGATTGTTTCGTAGTCATGTTTTTTTGTCCCATGTTATAACTTTTTTTTCTTAAGAAAAATTTGTTTCCTTTTTAAATCAGTGTATCTTTCTGACTAAAGGTTTCAAAGGTTCAAAGGTCATTTTATTGTCACGTGTACCAATTAAGGTACAGTGATATGCGAATTACCTTACAGCCATATGGAAAAAAAAGCAACAAGACACACTACTACCTAAAAGTTAACATAAACATCCACCACAGTGGATTCCCCACATTCCTCACTGTGATGGAAGGCAACAAAGTCTAATCTTCTTCCTCTTTATCCTGCAGTCGAACCATTCGTCGGGGTGATCAAAGCTCCCGCAACCAGCAGTCGAAGCTCCCACGTCGGGGCATTCGAAACTCCCGCGTCGGAGCTCCTGCGGCTTGGAGTTCCCAAAGTCGGTCTCTGACCAGAGACTGCGAGCTCCGTGAAGTTAAGTCTGCAGGCACCCACGGTAGGAGCTCCGAGGTCGATCCCCGGCAAAGGGATCGCGGGTTCCGCGATGTTAAAGTCCCGTAGGCTCCCCGCGGTGGAGCTCTCAAAAGTCGGTCTCCAGCAAAGGCCACCACCTCCTCGATGTTAGGCTGCAGTGCGGACAGAGATACAATAAGGAAAAAAATCGCATCTCCGTCGAGGTAAGAGATTAGTCATGGAATAGGGGAATGAGAAATATAGATGGCACATAGAACAGATGAATGAAAGATATGCTAAAAGCAATGATATAATGATATATAGCCGTCTTTATCTCTTGTTCCCCTTTCCTCTGTCTCTCAGGCTGAAGAAGGGTCTCGACCCGAAACGTCACCTATGCCTTTTCTTCAGAGATGCTGCTTGTCCCGCTGAGTTACTCCAGTTTTTTGTGCCGATCTTCGGTTTAAATCAACACCTGCAGCTCCTTCTTACACAAATGTCTTCGAAATGTCTTCTAAAAACTATAATGGCAAGATTAAAAAAGTTGTTGTTTTACTTTGCATGACAACGAGTTACCGTAAGTGATTACATGCATCAAACGATTGTGGGTTTTCAGTTATCATATTTGTGTAAAATTATTGATTATTTATTAATGTGGATTATAATATCCAAGGCTATCAAGATTGCAGGCCTGTTATGCAACTGCAAGTATGAATTTCACTGTTCTTTGGTTGGTACACAGGACAATTAAACACACTTGACTTCTGTAAAACGACTGCTGTCTTTCCACACAAAATTCTGAAGTAACACAGAGGGACAGGCAGCATCTCTGGAGAGAAGGAATGAGTGATGTTTTGGGTCAAGATCCTTCCTCCGACTGAGAGCCAGGGGAGAGGGAGTCTAGAGATATGGAAGAGTAAGGTGTGAAAATGACTGATCAAAGCAGACGATGATGAAATGTAGAATGGTTCATTGTTAGCTGAGGGGAAGGTGACAAGGAGGCTTATAACCAGTAGAATTAAACAGGACAGTGAAACTACAAGTCAGGGTGGGGAGGGATGGACAGAGAGGGAAAACAAGGGTTATTTGAAATCAATATTCATACCACTGGGTTGTAAGCTGCCCAAGCAAAATATGAGGTGCTGTTCCTTCATTTTGCGTTGGACCTCATTCTGACAGTGGAGGAGACCCAGGACAGAAAGGTCAGTATGGGAATGGGAAGGGGAGTTAAAGTGTTTGGAAACCAGATCACGTAGGCCTAGATAGACTGAGCTATTCCCAAGCTCTTGCCAGCTCCAGAACCAGGCAATGCCACCAAACTCAAGGTTCTCCACCCTCGAGCTCACATGGCACTCTGATCCCCCACCCTCGATGTAGCTTTGTGCTGTAAGATGAGCGACCATTGACGGAGAACTTCGCCGAATTATTCATCGCTTCAAGACAGCGGTAAGAAGGGACCTGCCAAGTGGGGCCCATGTGTAAGAAAGAACTGCAGATGCTGGTTTACACCGAAGATAGACACAAAATGCTGGAGTAACTCAGCGGGACAGGCAGCATCTCTTGAGAAAAGGAATGGGCGACGTTTCAGGTCGAGACCCTTCTTCGGACTGATGTCAGGGGAGGGGGCGGGAGAGTATGTAGGCGGAGACAGTAAGACTCGTGGGGGAACTGGGATGCCTGACCATACTTGGCTTCTGTTCGGAGTCTCACGGCAAAGCTACCATTCATCACCAGAGCTTTCCCACATATCACATCCCCCCCCAACCGACATGCTGGCAAAGCGATTCGGAAAAGGAGAATATTTCCACGGTTGAATACGGTCTCCCCATATAGCAGACTAGGCCATGGCTTCACAATCTGTGCATGAGTACATCTACAAGATGCCAAGCCTGATAGACGTTAGATTAAACTGCCCACGGTGGAGTTTCACTGCCTCTAATAGAGACAGACATGGCATTTCCACAGGGACCTTTGATTTTAACAAGAAGTGAGCAAGATAAAGGTACGTGAAAGAGAGAGGCAACGAGAGACTTGCACCTTGATGTTTTCGCAGAATTATGCGATCCGTGATGATAAATTTATTCTAATCAATGCTGTGCATGTAGCTGGCTCAGGCACTGGGGCTGTGGACAGGCTGACCGAGGAACGACACTCAAGTGGATGTTTGTTTAACTCATCCTCTTTTCCTTCTGAATAATTTGAATAATCATCTGAGCGACAGCAGAACTTGCTCGGATAAATGATGGAAGTGCCTGCTGGTGAGTGGGTTTTGCATTGCAAAGCACCTTTGGGCTCCCACAGTGCAACGGTTCTTAAATCCCCCGCCCCCAACTTGTGCACTTCAAAACGTCTGCTCATGACAATGGTTTAGTTTAGCGATACGGCACGGAAACAGGCCCTTCGGCCCACCAAGTCCACGCCGACCAGCGATCCCCGCACACTGATACTATTCTACACACACTAGGGACAATTTACAATGACACCAAGCCAAATTTACCTACAAACCTTGTACGCCTTTGGAGTGTGGGAGGAAACCGAAGTTCTCAGAGAAAACCCACGCAGGGAAAAAATACAAACTCTGTACAGGCAACATCCGTAGTCAGGATCGAACCCGGGTCTCTGGCGCTGTAAGGCAGCAGCTCTACCGTTGCGCCACCATGCCGACCCAATGGTGATGGGGAAAGGATACAGTGACGGTGGAGGTTACAGTTACGGGGGGGGGGGGGGGGTTGTAGTGGTTGGGAGGGGGGGGAGGGGTTGGGAGGGGTTGGGAGGTTGTGGTAAAGCAAAGGTGCAGTAATGGATGGAGGGGAGGTTGAGTTGACAGGGGGAGGGGGAGATTACATTGATCGGGAGGTTACAGTAAAACATCAGAACACTACAGCACAGGAAGAGGCCCTTCGGCCCACAATGTCCATGCTGAGCATGATGCCAGGTCAAACTAATCTCGGCTATTTGCACATGCTCCACATCCTTCCAGTCCCTCAACATCCATTTCTCTATCTAAAACTTTCTTAAAAATGCCCCTATGATATCTATTTCCACCATCACCCCTAGCAGCATGTTCCAGGCACCCACTGCTCTCTACAGAACAGAACTTGCCTAACACATCTCCTAGAAACTTTCCCCCTCTCACCTTAAAGCTATACCCTCTAATTTGAAGAAGGGTCTCAACCCGAAACATCGCCTATTCCTTCTCTCCATAGATGCTGCCTCACCCGCCGAGTTTCTCCAGCATTTTGTGTCTACCCTCTAATTTAAGATATTTCTACTCTGGGATGATGGTTCTGACTGTCTATGTCTCTCATAACATTATAAACGTCTATCTGGTTTCCCTTCAACTTCCAATGCTCCAGAGAAATGAATCCAAGTTTATCCATCCTCCCCTTACAGCTAATGCTCTCTAATCCAGGCAGATTTCTGGTGAACCCTTCTGCACAGTGATGGTGTTCGGCTGATGTGATGGACGGAGGTGACACGGTGATGGGAACAGCCATTGCAACCCAGGTTGAAAGTCTGAATTCACTACTGAGGCTGAATTAACCCCTGCAGGCGAGATATCTTTGAATGAAATATAAGCACAACACAGATCTTGGATTCATCTTGTACCTTGATTGAAAACGCGTTTGCAATAAATGAAAAAAACTGCAGAAGCTGAAATTTAAAAAAAAGCAGGTTGTAAAAACTCAGCAGGCCAGGCAGCATCTGTGGGAAATGAAACAGTGAATGTTTCAACATGCAGTAGCCATATTCATATTGTTACCGTTACAGAGAAATTGCAGATTAAAAAACAGCAAGGTAGATTATAAAAACAATGAGGTAGATTATAAGATTGGCAGCACAGTGGTGAGGCTGGCAGATCCACCGTCTCACCACACCAGGGAACCACGTTCAACCCTGAACTCGGCCGTTGCCTGCGTGGAGTTTGCACCTCACGTATCTTCAAAGAAAGTACGGGTTAAAAAAAAGTGCAAGGGCTGCAACTGAGTAGCTTGGAAGATGGGGGCTACATTTTTAGCATGTGAGAGGCACATTAAGTTGTCTGACTACAGTGGGGAAGAAGCTGTTCCTGAATCTGGTATTTAGGCATCTTTTGTATCTTCTGCCTGACAGGAGAGGGGAGGAGAAGGAATGACCGGGTGCGAGCGGACCTTGAGTACGTTGGCTGCTTTCCCGAGGCAGTGTGAACGATAGGTCAGTCAATGGGTAGAAAGACTGGCTTGCATGACGGGCTGGGCTGTGTTCACAGTTTCTCATGTTCTTGGGCAGAGCAGTTACCATACCGAGCTGTGATGCATCAGAATAGAATGCCTTCTATGGTGCATCTATAGAAATTGGTAAAAGTCAATGAAAGCATGCAGAATTTCCTCCGCTTTCTGAGGGACCAGAGCCATTGGTATGCTTTCTTGCCTGTAGCATCAATGTGGTTGGATGAGGAACATATTGTTGGCAATATTTACACCTAGGAACTTGTGTGATACAATATCTTGATATTTCCTTCCATTTTTAGTCCAGTATTTATTTTATAAATGTTTTCTTTTCTCCCTGTAAACCCTGCTGCGATAAGTCTTGTTGGAAGAACAAGCTAAACCAAGTTGCTTCTTGCTGTGTAGTCTTTCCCTCACCATAACAGTGAATAGATGATCAAAGGGTAAACTCGGCGGCTCATGAGCCCTGTCCCCTCAGGCAAGCTCAAAGCTGCCTTGACATCAAAAGATAGATTTTTTTGAAATTTTAAAACAATGACAAATTCTCATTACCTGTGACTATGTAGCACCCCCTCTCAGCACCATGTTTTTGTTCGCAGAATATGATGTATTCCTTTTCTCCAGAGATGCTGCCTAGCCTGCTGAGTTTAGTTTAGTGCAGTTAGTTTAGAGATACAGCCCTTCGGCCCACTGAGTCTGCACCGACCTGCGATCCCTGCACAAGAACACTATCCAACAGACATTTGGGACAATCTTACATTTCCTGCAGAACCCATCAATGGTGAGGTCAGTACTTGTAATGTACCAGACAGTGTCCAGCACTCTTTGTAATGTCGTTCATTCCTGGACTTTCGAGTTGCCAAACCAGGCCACGATGCAACTAATTAATGCTCTCTATCGTACACCTATAGAGAGTACTCATCGAAATATCAAATCTCCTCAGTCTAGTTTTAATCACACGCTCCTTCAATGGACTAAATTGCAATGTGTGTCACAATGATATCAGCCCAATTCAGAGAGTGGTAACATTTTCCTTCCACTTGTATCTGTTGTACTTGTGCATGGCTTGAATGTACTCATGTACAGCACAGTTTGGCTGGATAAGATGCAAACAAAAACTTTTCACTGTATCTCCAGTACACATGACAATTAATAAAAACCAATACCAATACTGAAGGAGGGCCCCGACCCGAAACGTCGCCTGTCCATTCCCTCCACAGATGCTGCCTGACCCGCATAGTTCTTCCAGCACTTTGTTTTTTGACCAATACCAAACACACCTAATACAACCTTTTACCACTACTCCCGTAAGGTCATAAGGAGCAGAATTAGGCCATTCAGCCCATCAAGTCTACTCCGTCATTCGATCATGGCTGATCATTCTCTCCATACTAACCCCATTCTCCTGCCTTCTCCCCATAACCCCTGACACCCACCCAGTGGACCAGCGCAGGGAGTAACAGGATTAGCATCTGTGCCTAACCTTTCTTCCCCTTTGCTCCACCGATCAAGTGAATGTTTTCTTCCACAGCACTCAGGCTACCAGCTCTCGCGACGGCAGACTGTTCTCATCAAATTAGGGACTTTAAGTCGATCCACTGCACACCACCTTCAGCACTTCACTATATTTTAACAAACAAAGACGGCAAGTGCCTGCCTGAAGATTCCTAATTAAAAGGGCCAGTCAAAATTAGAAGAGTGAGTTACAATGTGGGTGCTCAAAACATAATTAAATGTCATATTGTGTGTATTAAGATAATGCATGACTGGACTTTGTCATTACATTAATTTGCCTGAAGTATGAGTTTCAGGATATCATTCAAGGTGCCGTCTTGTCCCACCTGTATCTAATTTGCAGAACAGTAATTGCCTTAATTAGAGTGGGTGGGATGAAGTTGCTAACATTATAATTATCTCATGAAGTCAAGCAGGCACGGTGATATCATCCTGATATGCTCAGAGTATTGCAGGTACGGTGTTGTAGTGGGTTCAAGCGCGTTAGGTGGAGAACCGATTTTAAACTGTGTGTCTGTGAAGAGCCGGGGCTGGCTGTGTGCAGCATCCCTTCCCACAGATTCCCGGAGAGCGGGCGATTCTCAGTGTGCGGGTCGCTACCAGTGTTGACAAGGATGAAGAGAAATAGGAAAGGGACAACTTTAGTTTAGGGATACAGTGTGGAAACAGGCCGTTCGGCCCACTGAGTCTGCGCCGACCATCGATCATGGATACACTAGTTCTATGTTAACCTAGTTTTGCATCCTACACATTAGGGACAATTTACAGAGGCCAATTAACCTGCAAACCTGCAATGTCTTTGGAATGCGAGTGGAAACCAGAGCACCTGGAGAAAAGCCACGTGCTCTCAGGGAGAACATGCAAACTCCACTCAGCTGTAGAATTGCTGTCTTACCGCACCAGAGAGCTGGGTTCAATCCTGACAACATGTGCTGTCTGTACGGAGTTTGTACATTCTTCCTGTGACCACGTGGGTTTTCTCCAGGTCCTCTGGTTTCCTCCCACGTTCCAAAGACGTGCAGGTTTGTAGGCTAATTGGTTTTGGCAAAGTAGTAAATTGTCCCCGGTGTGTAGGATAGTGCTAGTGTGTACATGGTGATCGCTGGACAGCGTGGACTCGGTGGGCCTAAGGGCCCGTTCCCGTACTGCATCTCCAAAGTCTAAAGAATGATCACAAACTCAGTGACTGCAGACCACCAGAATATAACCCAATTATTAGTGCAAGATGGTCAAAGAGAGTCCACCGTGCCCCCCAAAATTAATTCCCCTGAAGCTGCTGGGGGTTCAACCAGTAAATCAACCTTGCACCAATCAAGCCAAGAGGGTTTAATTGTCACACATAGCAACAACAGAACAACGTGTGGGAAGGAACTGCAGACGCTGGTTTAAACGGAAGATAGACACAAAAAGCTGGAGCAACTCAGCAGGTCAGGCAGCATCTCTGGAGAAAAGGAATGGGTGAAGTTTCGGGTCGAGACCCGTCTTCAGACTGTGATGTCTGTGAGATTATTAAAGCTGTCACAGGATCTTGGTGAAACCAGCGACAACATAGAACTATCTGTGCGTTGGCAGCAGAATGAATGAAACTGCCAACGAGGGGACCAGTGCATCAGTCAGCAGCAGAATGCAGGTGGACACATTGTACGTTGAGTAATGCTGGCCCAGTGCTTTGAACATCACTGTGGGAAATAAATTTATGGCTGCTGTCAGTTTAACACCTGGAGACAGTACAATTGGAGTCACTTAGAACACTGTAAATCCAGCTTCTATTAATTGGCATTTATGCTTTTTTTTGTTTTGTTAATCCCGAATGTCCAAAGGATCTGTTTTTGCTGATGTAGACACATTTAATAAGGGTGGAGACAAAATGCTGGAGTAACTCAGTGGGACAGGCAGCATCTCTGGAGAGACGGAATGGGTGACGTTGTGGAATGTGTAAAGACCCGTTGTGGAATGGGTGAAGACTGTGATGTCCGTGAAACTATTAATGCAAGGCAGACAAAAGTGCTGGAGAAACTCAGCGGGTGCAGCAGCATCTATGGAGCGAAGGAAATAGGCAACATTTCGGGCCGAGACATGAAGAAGGGTTTTGGCCCGAAACGTTGCCTATTTCCTTCGCTCCATAGATGCTGCTGCACCCGCTGAGTTTCTCCAGCACTTTGTCTCCCTTCGATTTTCCAGCATCTGCAGTTCCTTCTTAAAAACTATGAATGCAGTTGTCCAAAGGGCAACTTGCACCCCCACACTACCCTCCCACCCGCTGAATTTGTGCGTTCACAAGGTGCAAGCTGGAGATGGAAGATGGCCCACGCTGTAGTCTGACCTTGGGTATTTGCCACCCGTCAAATGATGGATCCACCTGCACCGCACTCTGCAGGCTCAGGCAATCGAAACCTTCTGCTGACGGACACCATTAGATTCAACGACGGTCCCCATATTTTCATGTGAACAGAAGCTGTCAGCCATTCCATCTCTCCAGAGATGCTACCTGTCCCGCTGAGCTACTCCAGCATTTTGTGTCTATCTTCGGTTTAAACTTGCACCTGCAGTTCCTTCCTGCACATTTAATAAGGGTCTGAAGAAGGGCCTCGACCCAAAACATCACCTATTCCCTTTCTCCAGCGATGCTGCCCGACCCACTGCATTACTCCAGCATTTGTGTCTATTTTCTCCATTACTAAAGCAATGGCTTCGCTAGCAAAACCTATCACCTTCCCCTGCTTTGGCTAATCCATGACTGCTCCTGCTCTAACATGACCGATGCTTAACCTCTGTGCAAAGCCATTTAGTTCTATCAAACCAGCAAAACACAAAATGCTGGAGTAACTCAGCGGGTCAGGCAACATCTATGAAGGGAATGACAGACAATGTTTCGGGTCAGGACCCTTCTTCGGACTGAACCTTTTCATTATCCTGGCAGATTTATACAGTTGTACATGTCGGAATCTTAAAGTCATAAACCACAGAAACAGGCCCTTCAGCCAAATTTGCCAAAAATGCCTCATTTATGCTGGTACCACCTGCATACATTTGACCCATATCCCTCTAAACCTTTCCTATCCATGTACCTGTTCAAATGTCTTTTAAGTTTTGTTACAGTGCCTGCTTCAACTACAGTAATTCCTCTGGCAGCTCGTTCTGTACACCCTCCACCCGCTGTGTACAAATGATGATGCTGGCTGCCTTTTTTTGAGCCAGCGCCTCCTGTGGATCCCTTCGCTGGTGGGGAGGTCAGTACCCGTTATGGATTGGGCAGTCACGGTGGCGCAGCAGCAGTTGCTGCTTTACAGAGAATTCAGCGTTGAAGACCCGAGTTCGATCCCAATTACCGGTGCTGTCTGTACGGAGTGTGTACGTTCTCCCTGTGACCCGCGTGGGTCTTCTCCGAGATCTTTGGTTTCCTCCCACATTCCAAAGACTTACAGGATTGTAGATTAATTGGCTTGGTAAATGTTAAAATTGTCCCCAGTGGGTGTAGGATAGTGTTAATGTGCGGGGAATCACTGGTCGACGCGGACCCGGTGGGCCGAAGGGCCTGTTGACGTGCTGTATCTCTAAACTAAACTAAATAGTTTAAGTAGATACGTTTCATAGTGAAGGCATTCATGAGTCTTCAGAAAAAAGCAAGGGTCACTGAGGTGCAAATCGTTTTAACAGGATTCACTTTTGCAAAATAATTATAGTAAATGCTAACTTTGGTTATGCATTTTCAGCTTTTGTTGATTTCTGGATATGCTTATGTTAAACAGTGAACCCTAGATGGATTAACTTTTGATGTTGGTAGTGTTGGGCCTCCAAATGAGAATCGAGGCTCAGGACTAGCCCGGGGGTACTGTGCTATGTTAATTTCTTATCCTGCCTCTTCAGGCTCAGCATCATTTCAAAACCCATACCGTCCCATTGATTTTTTGTTGAATGAATTCATGAGACGCGGGCACAGAAGTAAAGGCCAACAATTCCTGCCCTTCCCTAATTGCCTTTGAACTGAATAGTTTGCTGGGGCATTTTGTAAGGCAGCTAAAAGTCAAACATTTTGCTGGATATACATGAAGGGCAAGGATGGTAGCTTTCATTGAAGAGATTTAGTAACCCAGGTGGATTTTTGCAGCTTTTCTTTCACACACATTTTCATTTCCAGTTACTGGTACTAAATTTTTATTAGTTAATTTAATTACCTAGAATTTAAATTCCATGGATGTTGTGGGGGATATTGTGGATTCCCAACATACAACACTCTATCGAAGTATGGACATCTTGAAGTACTGGCACCTTGAAGGACATTGGACCATTCAAAAAAGCACCATTGAACCATCTATCCATCCTAATCCCATTTATCGGTTCTTGGTCTATGGTCAATGTGTTATGGCACTTCAAGAGCTCACCCTGGACCTATTTAAATGCAATGAGAATACTTTGTCTTTTTCAAACTTCACCAGTGGGTAGAGCTGCTGCCTTACAATGCTAGAAACCCGGATTTAATCCTGGCCTTGGATGCTGTCTGCGTGGAGTCTGCATGTTCTCCCTGCAACTGTTCCTCCCACATTCCATTGAAAGTGCGGGTTTGTAGATTTATCAGCCTTGGTAAATCCCCCCCGGTGTGTAAGGAATGGATGGGAAAGTGGGATAACAGGGAACTAGTGTGAGTGGGCAATTGGTGGTCGGTGTGGACACGGTGGGCCGAAGGGCCTGTTTCAATGCTACATATCTCTAAACTAAACCAAACATGCCTTCAAGCAGTTAATTCAACACCTCTATGTGAATGTACCTGAAAGCACTCAGTAAGCCAGGCAGTCTTGTGAAAGGAGAAACAGAGTTTGAATTCAACACTAATTCTGATTATTCTCCAGCATTTTAAGTTTTTATTTCAGATTTCTAGCATCTGTGTTTTTTATTTGACTTTGAATTACTTCCAAAGTTATAGCCCTTAGTCATCAACTAGTCCACGAGGGAAAATAGGCTCTTCCTCTTCCAGCTGTCAAGACCTGTTATCATTTTATGTAACTCCATTATTTCTCTCTCAACCTCCATTGAGCCAAAGAAAACAGCTCCGTCCTAGTCAATGGAGACACAAGGAATTGCAGATGCTGGAATCTTGAGTAAACCACAAGAGATTGCAGAAGCTGGAAGAACTCAGCAGGTCAGGAAAACATCCTTAACGTATGATGAGCGTTTGACGTAGCTTGGCCTGTACTCAAAGGATTTTATCTGTTAGCTTTGTTGTTACCTTCTCCCAACTAACAATGATCTATTCTACATTTTCCTTGATCTCCATTCCCTTTGCCCAGTTTTCACACCTTACACTTCCTTATCTATAAACTTCCTTACCTATGCACCGCTCACTCCCCTGACATCAGTCTGAAGAAGGGTCTCAAACCGAAACGTCATCCATTCCTTCTCTCCAGAGATGCTGCCTGACCTGCTGAGTTACTCCAGCATTTTGTGTCTATCTTTGATTTAAACCAGCATCTGCAGTTCAATGGAGTTTCGAAGGATGAGGTGGGACTTCATTGAAATTTGCTGAATATTGAAAGGCCTGGATAGAGTGGATGTGGAGAGGATGTTTCAACTGTTGGGAGAGTCTAGAATCGGAGGGCATAGCATCAGAAAAAAAGGACGTACCTTTAGAAAGACGAGGAGGAATTTCTTTAGGCAGATGGTGTTGAATCTATGGAATTCATTGCCATAAAAAGCCTGTGGCGGCCAAGTCATTTGGTAGTTTTATGGTGGAGGTGGACAGATTCTTGATTAGTAAGGGTGGCAAGGGTTATGGGGAGAAGGCAGGAGAATGGTCTACTTCTGCTTCAATGACATCAACTAATGAACTTATTTGTGGAGCGAATGGACAGGCGACGTTTCAGGTCGAGAATCTTCTTCAGATCCTTCATGGTTCTGAAGAAGAGTCCTCACCCAAAGTGTGTGTTCGTTCCCTCCACAGATGCTGCTTGACCAGCTGAGGTACATCAGCACTTTGTGCTTTCCGCCAAATTAGAATTGCTTGTGGAAGACATGTTAGGGAGGGTGAAGGGATGGGGGGAGGGAAAGGTTAAAGGTGCTTCAGCAAACACGTAGACACCAAAGCATGTCAGAAGCTATCAGTTGATAAAATGGTGTGAGACACTTTACCATATACCTGACCCTGCAACCTACACTATGATACTCAGTTGCAAGCATAGGGCTGAAATGTAATAGGAAGGAACTGCAGATGCTAGTTTATAGCAAAGATAGACACAAAGTGCTGGAGTAACTCGGCGAGTCAGGCAGCATCTCTGGAGAAAAAGGATAGGTGACGTGTCGGATTGGGACCCTTCTTCAGACGGTCTGAAGAAGGTCCTGACCGGAAAGTTCACCTATCCATTTTCTCCAGAGATGCTGCCTGACCCACTGAGTTAGTCCAGCACTTTGTCTCGCTCTTTTACATAGGGCTGAGACTGCATTCGGCTTTTCTTTCAGAAATTTGTTAATACTCAGCACTTTATAAATAGATGCACCGCTCTATAAATAAATGTCCTATTCAATGTTAGCAAGGGCCCTGTAGGATCAAGAGCTGTACGGTGTGTGCTGTATACGTGACCTAGCTGGGATGGAGAAGACGGGTCTATTTTGGACCGGATAAAGTACTGCATAAAATAACTAGGCCAGGTCGTATTCGGCTGCAATCAGGTCAACCTTAGGTCATGTTATAATTATACATCTAAGCAAATTTTTCCTTCAGTTTCTCGATTAACATTATACAATCTAGCAGCCCAGTTATAGACAGCTTTGTAATGCTCCCTGCGTATGTCGTACACAGTGCTCTCTTTATTGGTTTCTAATACTGAATTAATTTAATGATTGTGGCAAGGATCAATGGATAACGACACTTTGTGAATCAGAAGTAACAAGGTGGTGCAGTGATTATGAGCCTGGGCTAGTTCTACAACATAGACCATAGAACAGTAGAGCACAGAACAGGCCCTTCGGCCCACAATGTCTGTACCGAACAAGATGCCAAGCTAAATTAGTCACCTCTGCCTGCCCACATAGCCCTCCATATCCATGTTCCTACCGAAAAGCCTCAAAACGCCACTATCATATCCGCCTCCACCACCACTCCTGGCAACATGTCCCATGCACTCAGCACCCTCTGTGTAAAAAACACAGTTACCCCATGTAACCCCAGGGGCAGCACAGTGGCACAGTGGTAGAGTTGTTGCATTACAGTGCTTGCAGTGCCGGAGACCTGGGTTCGATCCTGACTACGGGTGCTGTCTGTATGAATGAATTAATAAGTTTATTGGCCAAGTATGTACACATACAAGGAATTTGCCTTGGTGCTCCGCTCGCAAGTAACAACACGACATACAGTAAACAATAAAGAATAAAACATTAAAACATTAAAAATTTAGAATAAAACATTACAGTTTAAACATGTGAATGAAATAAAATACTAGTGCAAAAGGAGGCTACAGACGTTCGGTTTTTGAGTAGAGCTACTACTCGTGGGAAAAAGCTGTTTTTACGTCTGGCTGTGGCAGCTTTGACAGTCCGGAGTTGCCTCCCAGAGGGAAGTACTTCGGAGTTTGCACCTTCTCCCCGTGAACACATGACTTTCTCCAAGATCTTCGGTTTCCTCCCACACTCCAAAGATGTACGGGTTTGTAGGTTAATTGAATTGGTATAAATGTAAATTGTCCCTAGTGTGTGTCGGATTATGTTAAGGGCCTGTTGCTGCGCTGTATCTCTAAACTAAACTAAACTAAAGTAAAGTAAATTATACTAAACATCTCCTTTAAACTTTGTCCCTTTCACCTAGAGCTAAGCCCCCTGGTCTCCTTTCATTTCTTCCAGATATCTTTCCTCCCCCCCCCTCCCCCCTCTATTTAACATCCTGCCCAAAATAGGTTTGTCCTCTCCATCCCCACTAGGTCATGTATGGTACCGTACATGCTCTTAATCCTACAAGGTCCTTGATAACATAGAATAGGACATTTATTTATAGAGCAGTGCATCTATTTCTAAAATGCTGAGTATTAACAAATTTCTGAAAGAAAAACTGAATGCAGTCTCGACCCTATGCTAAAGATGCAAGGGTCCCGACCCAAAACATCACTTTTACATGTTTTCCAGAGATGCTGCCTGACCTACTGAGTTACTCCACCACTTTGTGTCCCCTCTAGCCTTCCCCATTTCCACTGGGAGAAAGATTCTGACTGTCTACCCTTTCCATGCCTCTCATAATGTTATATACTTCCATCAGATCTCCCCTCGATCTCTGACACGAGTTATTTTTTACACTGAGAGTGGTGTGCGCCTGGAACAGGCTGGAAGAAGACATAATAGTCTGATTTATAAAGCTTTCAGATCGTTTTATAAAGCTTTGGATTGTTTACCTTGTCGTGGTGAAGAGGCTTGCGTGCCCTCATGATTCTGAGAGCGATGCCGTCGGAAGCACCAGCTTGCGGTAGGGCCACCCATGGCGGTAAGGTTGAGGATGAGGGTCCAGACTAAGAACGATCCAACCTACAAGACCTCAACGGCGGACGAGGCGGACAAAGTTATCTTGAACTCAACGGCTGTGAAGGCGGATGAAGGCTGCAACAGATCTATCGGCTCCAGTCGTCTTGGTTCCCTTGCCATTGGAATGAGTTGATTGATTTGTGAAGGACCGTGTGCTTCTTGGAGTACAACATCAAGTACACGTTAAACACACACACGCACAGGCGTCTTCGTTCTGTGAGAAAACAACGGAACGTAGACCATCATCCTCGACCTCGAGGGATAGCCACGACTAGATAGGCACGTGAATCCACAAGGAATGGGTTACGCGCAGGTTACAAAGAGGGGTCAGGCGTGTGGGGCCACTGAGAACAAAGAAGGGCCATGTGTGGGGGATGCGCCGAGAGAACCAAGAGGGACAATTAGGGACTACATTGAACACTTTGTAAGTTGGTCGGCGCCTTATACATGGCGACTCTTTGCATACCTTGTGTATGGTCTGCAAAACGAAGACTTTTACTGTGACATGGACGTGATAATAATGTATCAATCAATCGGTCAGAAGAGAGTAGTTTGGCATCATGTTTGGCACAGAGTAGACATCTTGGGCTGAAGAGCCTGTTCCTGTGCTGCACTGCTCTATGTTCTATTAACGCAGGATCAGTACAGGTGGGCGGGTAGTGGTCATTGCAGACACGGAAGTTCCAGGGGACCTATTTTTTACCTTATTGTCCATAGACCTCCAGGTATACCTCGAGGAATTTAGCTTTGGGGTGCGGTTTAAGTAATGGCCACGGCTGTCAGGAAGTTTAGGAGTTCTTCATTCAAGGACAAGAGTAAGTGAGGACATTCTGGCTGCTCCGTACAAAATCCAGGCCATTCTTTGGACCAGTCCCATCACACACAGTAAACAGTGAAGTTCACACTGGGTGCACACCGGGAGTGTTTTGAGATTACTCATTGAAAGTCCATGCACATTGCAGTCCATGAATTTAGGTCTGGGGTAAATGTTGCCCATTTGCAAGAGTTATTTTGTGCTGTGATTTTCATTGGGACACAATTAACATTCAATGGTTTAATAAAGTCCTTTACAATTGACATTGTGATTGCTCACTACTTGGGGATAACAAGATTGTTTCTGCTATGTTATTTATTATTAGAGACAAAAGAGGCTGTAAATGCTGGAATCTTGAGCAAAACACAAATTGCTGGATTAACTCACTGGGTCAAGTAGCATCTATGGAGGGAAATGGACAGACGGCATTTCGGGTCGGGACTCAATCTGAAGATAGGTTTTGACCCGAAACGTCCACAGTCCATTCCCTCCACAGATGCTGCCTGACCCACTGAGTTCCTCCAGTACTTGGCATGTGATTTCTACTCATCTGTTCGTGGGGTGTGGACATGGTTGGCAAGGAGAGCATTTAATTTCAATTCCAGTTTCTTGTCTCCCCACCCCCCCCCCCCCCCCTCAAGAGTCACCCACACTGGTACAGATCTGGAGTCACTTGTAGACCAGGTCAAGATTTCCTTCACTACATATCACTCACAGCCCAATAGGTCTTTGCAGTTTCACGATCACCACACTGACACCTGCATTGTATTTAACATTTATTTATTTACTTGAGTCCCTAACCTCCATGGAAACATCCTGCTTTTGGGTCAATGGTCCAGGACCATGGCACTTCCTGTGACTAAACCAATATATCTTGGTATCACTGACCGAGGCTTATTTTCGGTTGAACAACACACGACGTTACAAAACTATAGTCTGAAGCAGGGTCCCAACCCAAAACGTCTCCTGTCCATTTTCTCCAGAGATGCTGCCTGACCCGCTGAGTTACTCCAGCACTTTGTGTCTATCTTTCACATGATTTTCCAACCTTCATCATCTTTCAAGTCTTTCCATTTCTTCATTTGGCCTCCTCGGTGCTAAAACACTCAGAGAATTCAGCCCTCTGAGGTTTAGTTTAGTTTAGAGATGGACACAGCGTGGACACAGGCCCTTCGGCCCATCGAGTCTGCGCCGACCAATGATCACCCGTACACTAGTTCTGGGTTCTGAAACACCCCTGATACTGCTCACCTCTAATAATATGAATAGCAATAGGAATACTTTATTGTCACATGTGACTAGGCACAGTGAGATTCTTTGCTTGAATGCACAATGTATACATAGTGCAGCCACCTACGGCACTGACAAAGTTACAAAGCTGTAACGCTGAATGCCAAGAGTGTTTCATTGTCATATGTACCGACAACAGAACACTGACATTTTTATTTACTGCATAACAGGCCTGTAAACACAGTACACGGAGATAATATATGATAAAGAAAAACGTATTTAATTAATGACAACAATACTGATGCAAAAAAACAACCCCAAATCCTCACTGTAAAGGATACACCTTCTGTGACAGATTCCGAACTGAATGAATTCATTCTCTAAACATCAGTCGCTCACCTCTTTCTTGATCCCCTTTGAAATCTATCACTTTAACAAGCACGTCCTTTTATTGTTCCATGGCTCAGTGTTACACTTGATTCGATAATGCTCCTGTGAACTTTGCTGCAATGTGTAAGAAGGAATGGGTGACCTTTCGGGTCGAAACCCTTCTTCAGACTTGTTGTGATGTTTTAGCCCGTTAAGAGATGCTAGAAAAAGTCAAGTTATTTTTCGCGTTTAACGGAACCATCTTGCAGCTATAATGATTTTTAATACTTACAGTTAGCTGGCCTAATTAAAGGAATAAATAGAAGTTAATCTGAACTTGCCACTATTGAATTCGTGTCTGTTAGTTCTTTGTTGGATCAATGAAGAATGGGACGGAGAAAGGCAAGAATTTTTCTAATGTGAAGTTTTAATTGACAGGAGCCACCAACCTATTGATTGGGTTAATTGGCTTACCTTTTTACTGACCAACACTGAACTGATCATTCAGTGTTAGTCAACATTGAATGCAGGACTTTTGATTATTGATTCCTTAATTATAATGTAGACAAAGAATATATATAGAATGTTAGTTTAGTTTAGAGATACAGCACGGAAACAGGCCCTTCGGCCCACCGAGTCCACGCCGACCAGCGATCCCCACACACTTAAGGGCCTGTCCCACCAGCATGCGATTGCATGCGTCTAGCGTGACCAAACGTGGTGGCTTGAGGCGTACGGCTGCGCGGGACCGGTCCCACTTCCAACCGCGGAGGCGTCTGGAGTTGTGCGGGGCTGGTCCCGACATCATACTCACCAATCAGCTGGGCAGGAGGAGGGCCGACTGAATTTGGACGTCTCACAGCGTCGGTCGGTGACGTCATCACACAACGGCACGCCGGGCGGTGACGCCATCGCGCAACGCTACGCGCCAGGCTTACGTCGTCAAGACGCTGCGTACGGTGTCATGACGCTGCGTACGACGTTTAGACGCTGCGTACGCCCATTGAGGTGCTGCGTACGGCCTCAAAGCGCCTGCGGGCCGACAGGCCGTTGTCGCGCGGGATTTTCGGAGGCCCGAGAGCCGTTGGAGCGGTCGCAGAGGGAGGAGGAACCAAAATCTGCAACGTTCCAAGTTCCACTCGCACTTCAAAAACAAGTGGGCTTAAGGAAGCCGCTGATTGGTGGAAGCAGACAAGAGGGAGCAGCTGATTGGGAGTCAGATCCCTGCTGATTGTACTGTATTGTAGCAGTTTGTTTTGTATTGTACCCTAGGTAAGTGGAGTATGAGGGCCAGGGCAGTTTACTGTTCTGGATGTCAGATGTATTGTATCCAGGGTAAGGGGAGTATGAGGGCCAGGGCAGTTTACTGTTCTGGATGTCAGATGTATTGTATCCAGGGTAAGTGGAGTATGAGGGCCAGGGCAGTTTACTGTTCTGGATGTCAGATGTATTGTATCCAGGGTAAGGGGAGTATGAGGGCCAGGGCAGTTTACTGTTCTGGATGTCAGATGTATTGTATCCAGGGTAAGGGGAGTATGAGGGCCAGGGCTGTTTACTGTTCTGGATGTCAGATGTATTGTATCCAGGCTAAGGGGAGTATGAGGGCCAGGGCAGTTTACTGTTCTGGATGTCAGATGTGGGAAGTCATGGAGTCTGATAGCCCTCCAGACGTCCACATCTGCGCCAGGTGTATCGAGATGGGGCTCCTAAGGGACCGTATTAGGAACCTGGAGCAGCAGCTCGATGGCCTCCGTCTGGTCAGGGAGAGCAAGGAAGTCATTGAGAGGAGTTACAGGGAGGTGGTCACTCCAAGACCACAGGAGGCAGTGGATCACGGTTGGGAGAGGCAAGGGGCACAGGCAGGGACTAGAGAGTACCCCGGTGGCTGTACACCTTGACAATATGTACTCCTGTTTGAGCACTGTTGGGGTGGACAGCCTACCTGGGGGTAGCGACAGCGGCCGGGCCTCCGGTACAGAGACCGGTCCTGTTGCTCAGAAGGGTAAGGAAAAGAAGAGGAGGGCAATACTAATAGGGGACTCTATAGTTAGGGGGTTAGACAGGCGATTCTGTGGACGCAGTCGGGAGACCCGGATGGTAGTTTGCCTCCCTGGTGCCAGGGTCTGTGATGTGTCTCAAAGTGTCCAAGATATCCTGAAAGGGGAGGGAGAGGAGCCCGAGGTCGTGGTACATATAGGTACCAATGACATAGGTAAAAAAAGAGAAGAGGTCCTGAAAGGAGAATTTAGGGAGTTAGGAGGGGAGTTAAAGAGTAGGACAGCAAAGGTAACAATCTCGGGATTACTGCCTGTGCCACGCGACAGTGAGAGTAGGAATGGAGCGTGGTGGAGGATAAATGCGTGGCTGAAGGACTGGTGCAGAGGGCAGGGATTCAAATTTCTGGATCATTGGGACCTCTTTTGTGGAAGGTGCGACCTGTACAAAAAGCATGGGTTGCACTTGAACCTGAGGGGGACCGATATCCTGGCGGGGAGATCTGCAAAGGCTACTGGGGAGACTTTAAACTAGAATGGTTGGGGGGAGGGACTCAAATAGAGAAAGCTATTAGACAGTGTGTTTATTATTGTTTTCTTCTTTCCCCCCTACATGTTGGGTCTTTCCCCCCTACACTCAGACCCAACATGTAGGGGGGGAAGAAGAAAACAATAATAAACAGAGAATAAGAGGTGGTGGGGTTCTTAAATGGGTGAGCAGAGAAACAGAGGGGTGTAAAATGCGGGCGGAAGCAATAGGTAGCAAGGTGAAAGGTAAAAGTGGCAGGCAGACAAATCCAGGGCAAAAATCAAAAAGGGCCACTTTTCAACATAATTGTATAAGGGGTAAAAGCGTTGTAAAAACAAGCCTGAAGGCTTTGTGTCTCAATGCAAGGAGCATTTGTAATAAGGTGGATGAGTTGAAGAGGAGATTAACGCAGTGGAAAGGAAGGACATTAGCTTGGAGGATGTGGAATCGGTATGGGTAGAGCTGCGAAACACTTAGGGGCAGAAAACGCTGGTGGGTGTTGTGTACAGGCCTACTAGCAGTAGTAGTGAAGTTGGGGATGGCATCAAACAGGAAATTAGAAATGCGTGCAACAAAGGCAAAACAGTTATAATGGGTGAATTCAATCTACATATAGATTGGGTGAATCAAATTGGCAGGGGTGCTGAGGAAGAGGATTTCTTGGAATGTATGCGGGATAGTTATCTAAACCAACATGTAGAGGATCCAACAAGAGAGCAGGCTATTCTAGACTGGGTATTGAGTAATGAGGAAGGGTTAGTTAGCAGTCTTGTTGTGCATGCTCCCTTGGGCAAGAGTGACCATAATATGGTTGAGTTCTTCATTAGGATGGAGAGTGACATTGTTAATTCAGAAACAACGGTTCTGAACTTAAAGAAAGGTAACTTTGAGGGTGTGAGACGTGAATTGGACAAGATTGACTGGCAATTAGTTCTAAAAGGGTTGACGGTGGATATGCAATGGAAGGCATTTAAAGACTGCATGGATGAACTACAAAAATTGTTCATCCCAGTTTGGCAAAAGAATATATCAGGGAAGGTACTGCATCCGTGGATAACAAGGGAAATCAGGGATAGTATCAAAGCAAAAGATGATGCGTACAAATTAGCTAGAAAAAGCAGCATACCAGAGGACTGGGAGAAATTCAGAGACAAGAAGAGTAGGACAAAGGGCTTAATTAGGAAAGGGAAAATAGATTATGAAAGAAAACTGGCAGGGAACATAAAAACTGACTGCAAAAGTTTTTATAGATATGTGAAGAGAAAGAGGTTAGTTAAAACAAATGTAGGTCCCTTGCAGTCAGAAACAGGTGAATTGATCATGGGGAACAAGGATATGGCGGACCAATTGAATAACTACTTTGGTTCCGTCTTCACTAAGGAAGACATAAATAATCTGCCGGAAATAGCAGGGGGCTGGAGATGGAGGAAATGAGTGAAATCCAGCTTAGTCGGGAAGTGGTGTTGGGTAAATTGAATAGATTAAAGGCTGATAAATCACCAGGGCCAGATAGGCTGCATCCCAGAGTACTTAAGGAAGTAGCTCCAGAAATAGTGGATGCATTAGTGATAATTTTTCAAAACTCTTTAGATTCTGGAGTAGTTCCTGAGGATTGGAGGGTAGCAAACGTAACCCCACTTTTTAAGAAAGGAGGGAGAGAGAAAACGGGGAATTACAGACCAGTTAGTCTAACATCGGTAGTGGGGAAACTGCTAGAGTCAGTTATTAAAGATGGGATAGCAGCACATTTGGAAAGTGGTGACATCATTGGACAAAGTCAGCATGGATTTACGAAAGGTAAATCATGTCTGACAAATCTTATAGAATTTTTTGAGGATATAACTAGTAGAATGGATAGGGGAGAACCAGTGGATGTGTTGTATCTGGACTTTCAGAAGGCTTTCGACAAGGTCCCTCATAAGAGATTAGTATACAAACTTAAAGCACACGGTATTGGGGGTTCAGTATTGATGTGGATAGAGAACTGGCTGGCAAATAGGAAGCAAAGAGTAGGAGTAAACGGGTCCTTTTCACAATGGCAGGCAGTGACTAGTGGGGTACCGCAAGGCTCAGTGCTGGGACCCCAGCTATTTACAATTTATATTAATGAACTGGATGAGGGAATTGAAGGCAACATCTCCAAGTTTGCGGATGACACTAAGCTGGGGGGCAGTGTTAGCTGTGAGGAGGATGCTAGGAGACTGCAAGGTGACTTGGATAGGCTGGGTGAGTGGGCAAATGTTTGGCAGATGCAGTATAATGTGGATAAATGTGAGGTTATTGACTTTGGTGGCAAAAACAGGAAAGCAGACTATTATCTAAATGGTGGCCGATTAGGAAAAGGGGAGATGCAGTGAGACCTGGGTGTCATGGTACACCAGTCATTGAAAGTAGGCATGCAGGTGCAGCAGGCAGTGAAGAAAGCGAATGGTATGTTAGCTTTCATAGCAAAAGGATTTGAGTATAGGAGCAGGGAGGTTCTACTGCAGTTGTACAGGGTCTTGGTGAGACCACACCTGGAGTATTGCGTACAGTTTTGGTCTCCAAATTTGAGGAAGGACATTGTAGCCATAGAGGGAGTGCAGAGAAGGTTCACCAGACTGATTCCTGGGATGTCAGGACTTTCATATGAAGAAAGACTGGATAGACTTGGCTTATACTCGCTAGAATTTAGGAGATTGAGAGGGGATCTTATAGCAACGTACAAAATTCTTATGCGGTTGGACAGGCTAGATGCAGGAAGATTGTTCCCGATGTTGGGGAAGTCCAGGAGAAGGGGTCACAGCTTAAGGATAAGGGGGAAATCCTTTAAGACCGAGATGAGAAAAAACTTTTTCACACAGAGAGTGGTGAATCTCTGGAACTCTCTGCCACAGAGGGTAGTTGAGGCCAGTTCATTGGCTATATTTAAGAGGGAGTTAGATGTGGCCCTTGTGGCTAAAGGGATCAGGGGGTATGGAGAGAAGGCAGGTACGGGATACTGAGTTGGATGATCACCCATGATCATATTGAATGGCGGTACAGGCTCGAGGGGCCGAATGGCCTACTCCTGCACCTATTTTCTATGTATCTATGTAAGTGTGCCCTATACCTTCTACCTACTACCCCTGTTCTACGTCTAAGGAACTATGGACTCGAGCCCCACGTTTTGTGATGAAATGTAAAACACCTGAATCAGGTGACGTTGTCTATTATTTGCCTGTGAATTTGAACCTCTTCGGGTATACTGGGTCTCGAGATGTGATGATGGTTTCTTTGCGTGGTTTAAAACTCTCCCTCACACGTGTTTACCAACAAGAGACGACAGAGTGGCGGTGCAGGCTTGAGGGGCCGAATGGTCTACTCCTGCACCTATTTTCTATGTATCTATGTATCCATAGTTCGGATCGAACCCAGCTCTCTGGCAGCAACTCTAGAATGAAGTCATTAATTTTGAGAAATCAAATAAAATTCTCAAATAACTGTATGCAATGGGCAGCATGCAAAGAAATATTTAGAAGCAGGAACTAAACTAAACTAAATGGCAAGGTATAGTATCTTGCTCAAAAATAATTTATTTTAATCTCAAATACTGCAAAAAGCCTGGAGATATTCCTCCTAGGGTAAAAAAATCTACAAAGCACCAACCATTAAATGGTTATTCACTTTCATTATCAAACACTAATCACAAGCTGCTGGTGTTCCATTGATTGGTAAATGACTTCCAAATTATGCTTCTTTTATGCAGAATTAACAATGTCATGGTTTGATCACACAGTATTATACAATGAAATATGGGCATGCAAGGCTAATAGAAAATTATTTTGAGACACTTTTGATGTTCATACCGCAGCCCGATTTCAGCTGCTGCTTTCATTTCTCACAGATTAGTGCCTCGATTCCTAACAATCGTTTCAATGGATATTAGGGATGGTGAGACAGAAGCTGGCGTGATGCTCAAATAAACTCAGAGGGCTTGGACTAATGATGCAGAGATGTGAGATGTCAACCCGCCCTTGTTACCCACTGAACATAAAACATAGGACAGTACAGCAAGGGGACTGGCCCTTCAGCCCACAATGTCTGTGCCAAACACGATGCAGGGAATGGAGGGATATGTGTCAGGTGCAGACAGAGGAGATTAACTTGACAGTAAGACGACACAGATTGCTGAAGCAACTCAGCAGGTCAGGCAGCATCTCTGGAGATCGTGGATCTTGACAGTAGCTCTGCACCTGATCCATATCCCTCCATTCACTGCCTACCCATGTGCCTATCTAAAAGCCTCCGAAAGGTTTATTAAGAAATGTAATAAGAAGGAAACGCCAATGCTGTTTTTTCAAGGAAAGACACAAAGTGCTGGAGTAACTCAATGGGTCAGGCAACATCTCTGGAGAACATGGATAGGTGATGTTTCAGGTCAGGAACCTCAGAAGAAGGGTCCTAACCTGAAGCATCACTTATCCACAGATGGACGCAAAGTGCTGGAGTAACTCAACGGGTCAAGCAGCATCTCTGGAGAAAAAGGATGGGTGACGTTTCAGGTTGGGACCCTCCTTCGGACAGAAAGTCAGGGGTGGGAGGGGAAGGTTAAAGAACTCTAGGCAAGAAAAGACCAGGATTAATCAGGGCCGGCCAGTCTATCTATGGATGTGATATTTCAGGTCGGAAACCATCTTCAGACCTTTATTAGATCTGAATAAATTTTGAATTAGGAAATCTGGATTTGCGGTACAGTAGTTGATTCTTCACTGCACTATGAAGTGGCCCAGCAGACCTGAATTCAAGATCAATAAAGAATAAGCAACAAGGGGAAAAAAAAAAAAAATGCCAGGGCTCGTAATCTGAAATAAAAACAGAAGAGGTTGGAAACACTGAGTAGGTCAGACACCACCAGCGGGGTCCACGTGTCAAGTCTGTGACCCTTTTTAGGATGAAAAGGGTGATATCTGATGTCAGTGACACCTCATCTCATGAAGGGGTAGAAGAAGCATGGACTGCAGGGCAGCACGGTGGCGCAGCGGTAGAGTTGCTGCCTTACCGCGCCATAATGGACGGTAAAGATCGTTTGTGATGGACTACAATTCACGATCTTACTGAGAAGTGGCGGAGAGACTAGAAATCAAGTTTGAAACGGAAACAGAATAAGTCAAGTGTCCGTTCTCTGTAGCAGAACACCAGTTGCTGAGTAACATCGACTGCCGAGCTGGAAAGGGTTTCTCCAGGCTTGTCAGTCCCTGAATAGCCCGGGCTTTAAATCTGCTTCTTTTCACCAGGAGGTGATGTAACTTCAGCTCACAGCGGAGAGCATCTATATTACAGAAAGCATCGTTCTGTGGGCTATTCCTGTTGTCATGGCCACACCATAGTTATTGTCTGCCTCGGTGGGAAATTCAGGCTGATATAAAACAAAAGGATAGATATGCAAATCTTGCTACAGCACTCTCTGAGGAAACTAACCCACTTCGATAATGCTTGGATGGGTTTTAGTTTTAGTTCAGAGATACAGCGTGGAAACAGGCCCTTCGGTCCACCGAGCCCATGCTGACCAGCGATCCTCGTACGCAAGCATTATCCTTCGCACACTAGGGACAATTTATAATTTTTACCGAAGCCAATTGACGTACAGACTTGTACGTCTTTGGAGTGTGGAAGGAAACTGGAACACCCGGAAAAAACCCATGTGGTCACAGGGAGAATGTACAGACTCCATACCCATCATGAAATTCCATATATCCACCTCCATCTTACTGTCATAGAGTCATAACACCATACAGCGTGGAATCAGGCCCTATGGCCCAACTTTAGAAGATTGAGGGGGGATCTTATAGAAACGTACAAAATTCTTAAGGGGTTGGACAGGCTAGATGCGGGAAGAATGTTCCCGATGTTGGGGGAGTCCAGAACAAGGGGTCACAGTTTAAGGATAAGGGGGAAATCTTTTAGGACCGAGATGAGAAAAACATTTTTCACACAGAGAGTGGTGAATCTCTGGAATTCTCTGCCACAGAAGGTAGTTGAGGCCAGTTCATTGGCTATATTTAAGAGGGAGTTAGATGTGGCCCTTGTGGCTGAAGGGATCAAGGGGTATGGAGAGAAGGCAGGTACAGGATACTGAGTTGGATGATCAGCCATGATCATATTGAATGGCGGTGCAGGCTCGAAGGGCCGAATGGCCTACTCCTGCACCTATTTTCTATGTTTCTATGTTTGCCCACACCGACCAACATGCCTCAACTACACGAGTCCCACTTGCCTGCATTTGCCTATATCCTCAAAACCTATCCCATCCACTTCTGAAAATAGGGGGGGTGGGTGGGGGGGAAGAGCTAGAGGCGAGAAAATACCAGGACAAATCAGGGTTTGCAACAAATGACCTCAGGCAGGGTGGTGCCCTGGTAGGCCCATTGTTGGCTGGGGAAGGGGTGATCTAAAGAGAGATACAACGTGGCAAACTGTGGAATTGGTTAAATGACTAGGGTGGAGGCAGGGGGCAAGAAGGGAGGGAAAGGGAGTGTTAGTAGAAGTTACTTGAGAGTAGAGAATTCAACATTTAAAACAAGTTAAAAACTAAATGTGAAAAAAAAGTTAGTTTCAGGTTGCAAAGAGGATGGGGAAGGGGTGGATAGGACACAGAGAATGCTTATGAAACCACAAATACTTAACACACCAGGTCACACTAGTGGGGGCAGAATGCAGTTAATGTGATCAGAGCAGGTCATAATTTAAAGTATCCTGGCCGTTCATACGTGTATAAAATAAAACATTGTCGCTTAGAGTCTTGGGTAACAAATCTGTACAGCACACAAATGTGAATAAAGGGAGGCCATTTAAGTCTGAGGTGAGAAAAAACGTTTTCACACAGAGAGTTGTGAATTTGTGGAATTCCCTGCCACAGATGGCAGTGGAGGCCAAATCACTGGATGGATTTAAGAGAGAGTTAGATAGAGCTCTAGGGGCTAGTGGAATCAAGGGATATGGGGAGAAGGCAGGCATGGGTTATTGATTGGGGACGATCAGCCATGATCACAATGAATGGCAGTGCTGGCTCGAAGGGCCGAATGGCCTCCTCCTGCACCTATTTTCTATGTTTCTATGTTTCTATGTTTCTAAATTGGCCCTTCAGCCCAACTTGTCCATGCCAACCAAATTGGCATGTTGGGTCAGACCCATTTTTTTGCATTTGGTCCATAGCCCTCTAAAGTCTTCCTATTCATACATCTGTCCAAAAGTATTTTAGAAGTCATAATTGTAATGTATCTGCCGCTACAGCTTCCTCTGGCAGCTCGTTCCACTTATAGTCACTGATAATATATCCTCTCTCACCTTAAACCTATGTCCTCTAGTTTTAGAATCCTCTACCCTGGGAAAAAGACTGTGAGCATTCACTTAATCCATACCCCTGATGTTCTTGTACACCTCAATAAGGTCACCCCTCAGCCTCCTGTATTCCAAAGAAAAAAAGTCCTATTTTGAACGTTAAAGAGACAAGGAGCAGTAATAGTGCAAATAATTATTTAGAACTCTTGGGAGTGGAGGTAGAGGGGGACAGAGTTTGAAGTTCACAAATCCAATGTTCAATAGAGGAACGAGGAGATAGTGAAAGTTGCAGAAAAGAAACAAAATAGCTACAGGACTAGCCATGGTGCTCATGGATTTCTTGCAGCACGGCAGTAAAATGAGAAGCTGCCAACATCAAACTGAGATGCTAAGACACAGAGCAGTGGACCAGAACGCCAGCGGCATAGAGGGATGCACCGAATCAATACTTGGAATCAGTCCCAGGAAAACAAATGTTACCACCACATGAACTGGAGGAGCCAAGAGTCACGCAATCAAGACTCGCCAATGATCCATGTGAAGCTCATCATAATCCTCCTCTGCAGATGGCTGTGGGTTGAGGATGACTGCTTCCACTCCACTCCTCTGGGTCCTGAGGTGTCTGATGGAGCCAAGCGGAGACCCGTAGACTTTGCTGCAGTATGGCCAGCAAAGGCATTGCAAGTCGCAGATCTTCACCCAGGCTTCTTTGCACTCCAACTGAATCAACCTCCGAGGGTCTCACAGCTGGGAGAACATGGATAGGTTTCTCCAGCACCTTAGTTTAGTTTAGAGATACAGCGCGGAAACAGGCCTTTCGGCCCACCGAGCCCGCACCGACCAGCGATCCCTGCACACTAACACTATCCTACACACACTAGGGACAATTTACAATTTTACCAAGCCAATTAATCTACAAACCTGTATGTCTTTGGAGTGAGTGAGTTAAACCGGAGCACCCGGAGAAAACCCACGCAGGCCGCGGGGTGAACGTACAAATTCTGTACAGACAGTGCCCATAGTCAGGATTGAATCTGGGTCTCTAGCGCTGTGAGGCAGCAGCTCTACCGCTGCGCCACTTGTGGAAATCAACTTAGCCATTTGTCTTTAGATGTTTCCCTGTAAGACTCATCCTAAGGATTAATTCCTACTCCTTTTCCACATACCGCTTCAACATTTAGTACCTCAAGGACTTACTCGATTTCTTTACAGAAGCAATATTTGATTCTTCCCCTCCTTATATCACACCTTCACAAAACAAACATCTCCAAACCTTTGGTCTTTTCCTGATGAGCTCAATTTTATTATGTCCCAACGCAAGTGTTTTCCCCATTTATTCTGAAGGCCGCTCTCTGTCAGATCTCTGTATTTGTGAAGATGTCCTGCAATTTCTCAACCCCTTCCTCAACGTTAGATAGTGTTTCAGTGAATTTTTACTGTGGATAGACGTTGTCGCCTATTGCAGGGAGAAAACTATCCTGCTATATTGTACGTCTTTTTATCTTGAATCTACGCTCTACAACATGGAAACAGGCCCTTCATGCCGACCCTCGATCACCCGTTTGTACTATCTACGTTATCCCACTTTTGCATCCACTCCCTGCACACTATGGGCAATTTACAGAGTGCTAATTAACCTACAAACCTCATATCTTTGGAATGCGGGAGGAAACCGGAGCGCCCGGTGGAAACCCACGTGGTCACTGGAAGAAATGTGCAAACTCCACATAGACACCATCTGAGGTCAGGATCGAACCTGAGCCACTGCTGCTGAAAGACAGCAGTTCTATCAGACGTGTAACTCTGCTGCCTATTCTTCAAATATAAAACGTAATATTTCGGTTTCCTCACCCGTCACAATAAATAACACATCACAACTGCCCCACATAAATCCTGTACAAAATATCATTGTTCTTGAAATGAATTCAGTTTTAATTTACTCTCCATGAGATTTTAAGTTGAACTATTGGAATAAATGTGTTCAGCATCATTTTACTCCCCACGGTGCTTCTGATTTATATTTCATAATATCTGTTGGTTTACAGAAATATTTTTATAAAACTATTTCTTCGTTTTATATTGTTAGTACATCAAAGAGACATCTTTGCCTCCTTCCTTCTTGGGTGAATTCGATTGTGGAATGGTGATGATTAATGTCTTTGTGGAGATGCTCTACATCACGACGAGCAATAATATTCCATCCACTTATCTGTCAGAGAAAAGGTACAAGATAAATAACCCAATAACAGGAGAGAAAGCAGAGGGAAACAAGGAATCAGCAGGAAAAGTTGAGAGATAGATCAAACGCCCCACATTTGAGAACAAGCCATCAACAGATAGAATAACACCCGCACCTGGCAGTCAAGAATTATAAGTTCGCCTTCAGAAATACAATTATGCAAAGGGGAGGTTTAATGTTCCCATTAAATCTGGATTTGAAAACCGAACGACGACAGTATGGGCTGGAATTGCCGGGGAATAGATCACACATACCACCGAGCAAATGTAAACAAAAGAAGGATGTGAGAAATACATTAATTACTTGCACCGGTACGCTAGATGCATCATATACCTTCACTAGGAGGTTACCTGCTGACTCCAGTTCAGTTCAGTGTAGTTTATTGTCACGTGTACCGAGTTACAGTGAAAAGGTTTTTGTTGCGTTCGAACCAGTCAGCAGAAAGACAATACACGATTACAATCAATCCATTTACAGTGCATAGATACATGATAGGGGAATAACATTTAGTGCAAGGTAAATAACCAGCAAAGCCCAGTCAAGGATAGTCCATGGGACATCAAAAAGGTAGATAGTAGTTCAGCACTGGTCTCTGGTTATGGTAGGATGATTCAGTTGCATCTACACTGCATGTTGCCTCAGAAAAGCAGCAGGTATAATCAAAGAAGTGTCCCACCCCAGTCATTCCCCTTCTCCCTGATCCCGTCAGGCAGAAGATACCAAAGCTTGAAAGTATGGACCACCAGACGTAGAAACAGCGTTCCTCCCCCTATTCTCAGGCTTATGAATGCTCCTTCCAAATGCTAGGGTACTGTCTGATTCAGTTCTGCCACCATGAGGACATTGGGCTTTGTCTATGGAATTAATGCACCACGGGGTGGGAGATTGCAACCTTCACGTGGTCCGCCCTGTTTTGGCTAATGTAATCAACCTGGCGTGCACAATCAAATAAGGTCAAATAGAACAAGTTGTCCTACAACTTTAGGCTGTGCACGCCATACGCAAGAAGAAGAAGAATGCACCACAATGCTGAGAACTATATTCTGCACCCTGTACCTTTCCCTTTGCTCTACCTATTGTACCTGGATTTGACATGAATGTATTTACTTATTGTATTATCTAATCTGATTGAACAACATGCAAAACCAAAGCTTTTCGCTGTACCTCGGTAAAAGGGATAATAATAATAAACCAAAACCTAAAAAAAGAAACTTTGAGTTAATGCAATGAATGACACACATCTAAATATGTAATACTCAATAATACACTCATTATTAACCATAATATTAGATAGCCATAATAGTGCATAAAAACGAAGGAACGATAGACACTGTCCATCGAAGGTCATGCTGTAGTTGCCAAGGTTAGTGTTGTGCAGTGTTCAAGAGCCTAATGGTTGCTGGAAAGAAGCTGCTCTTGAACCTGGAGGTCACCGTTTCTAAGCCTCCTTCTTGTACCTTCTTCCCAATTGTAGTAGTGATATGAATGAGTGGCCAGGGTGGTGTAGATCTTGATGATACTAGTTGCCTTTTCAGGCAGCGCCTCCTCTAGGTCTCATCGATGGTGGGGAGGTCAGTACCTGTGATGGACTGGGCAATGTCTACCATTCTCTGCAGTCTCCCTCATTGCTGGGGATTCTAAATCAGGCCGTGACAAAAGAAACGCTCAGTATGTTCTCTACCATACACCTGAAGATGTTCAATAGAATATTTGGTAACATACTAACTCTGACAGTGGCATAGCGCCAGAGACACTGGTCCGATCCTGACTATGGTTGTTTGTCTACACGGAGTTTGTACATTCTCACCGTAACCTGCGTGGGTTTTCTCCGAGATCTTCGATTTCCTCCCACACTCCAAATATGTTCAGGTTTGTAGGTTAATTGGCTTGGTATTAATGTATAAATGCAAAATTGTCCCTGGTGTGTGTAGGACAGTGTTAACGGGCGGGGATCGCTGGTCGGTGTGTAATCGTTGGACCGAAGGGCCTGTTTCCGCGCTGTATCTCTAAACTAAACTAAACTAAACTAAAATCTTTTAGGAAGTAGAGACATTGATGGATCATTGTTAAGATTGCATCAATGTGCTGGGTATTGGACAGATCTTCAGAGATATGCATTTGCAGAAAGTTAAAGCAGTTGATTCTCTCCACTATGCCCATTGCACAATTAATACCAATAAATCCAATATCTCGGCTGTTAACTGGACATTATAGGATTGCTTTTTTGTTCGAGCTTGCTGTGTACAAACTGAATGGTGCGTTTTCTGCTTTGCAATTATGACATTACTTCAAAAAGTATTTCATTGCCTTTGGAAGGTCTGGAGGTCGTGAATGGAACTGGATAAATGTAAGTCTGTCAAGTCTTTACTTTAGAGATGTCATGCATGTCTGATTCCTTCCAGGCCACGCCTGATCTCTTCCGCCCCCTCCAACTCTTAAATGTCAACTGCACAGATCTAGACCTCGTGGTAACAACCAACATCACAGCATTGAAACAGTATTTCACAGCACAGCGACTCTCTCCAAGAAATGTGGCAACTACACATTGACGATGCCCTTTAATTTTTTCAACGTTTGGCTGCTTTTGGACATAATGTTAAAAATAATTACTTGCGCAAAAAGAGGAGTGAAGCTGATCAAAATTAGGCTAAAAATTCTTCTGAACAGCTCAAGCATAAATTCACCAATGTGAGAATGTTGGCTCTAGCAAGGAAACGAGTGTGCTGTTAGTACACAGTCATAGAGTCATAGGGTGTTACAGTGTGGAAACAGGCCCTTCGGCCCAACTTGTCCACACCAGCCAACATGTCCCAGCTACACTAATCCCACCTGCCCGTGTTTGGTCCATATTCCTCCAAACCTGCCCTATCCATGTACCTGTCTATGTTGGGATAGTGCCTCAACTACCTCCTCTGACAGCTTGTTCCATACACCCACCAGTTACCCCTCAGATTCCAATTCAATCTTTTCCACTTCACCTATGTCCCCTGCTTCTCGATTCACATACTCTGGCCAAGAGACTCTGTGCAACTACCCGATCTATTCCTCTCGTGATTTTATACACCTCAAAAAGATCACCCCTCATCCTCCCAGCCTATTCAACCTCTCCCTATAGCTCAGACCCTTTAGGCCTGGTTACATCCTTGTAAATTTTCTCTTCACCCTTTCCAGCGGGTCCGTAGGAGTTCGTGGATATCTCGTAGCGACTCGTAATGCTAACGGTAAGTACTCGGGACATCCGGTAAGCTCGTGACATTTTTTCATCCATGTAAAAAATGTCCACGAGTAAAAAAATACTTGTGATGAAAAAAATGGTTACTTTTTACTCGTACGAGCCACTACGAGACATCTACGAACTCCTAGGGACCCGTTACGGACATTCTCCGAGTTCGAATCAGGGGAAAACTTGGGAGAACTCGTGAATTACCTCATACAGTGGGACAGGGGCTTTAGTTGTTAAGAGTATATTGCTCACAACACTACTAAATTGTGTTAAAAACAATCCAACCTGGAACAGTGGCACACAGTGGCACAGCTGGTAGAACTACTGCATCACTGCGCCAGAGACCCAGGGTCGATCATGATCTCGGGTGCTGCCTGTGTGGAGTTTGCATGTTCTACCTATGACCACGTGGGTTTCCTTTGGGTGCTCTGGTCTCCACCCACATCCCAAAGACATGTGGGTTTGTGGAATAATTGTCCTCTGTAAAATTGACCCGAGTGTGTAGAGAACAGATGAGAAAATGGGATAAAATAGGCATGATGTGAAAAGTTGTTGAAAGGTTGGCATGGACTCGGTGAGCCAAAAGATCTGTATCCTTACTGTATCTCTAAAGTAAGCATCTTTGTATTATTTAGGAAGGATAAAGGCTGACAGATGACTGGTGAAAAAATTACCATACCTTAACAAGGCTACATTTTTCATTTGTTGTTGTCAAACGATTTGGATATACATTGTTCTTTTAATTTTTTACTCGTGCATACAGACCTAAAAAAAGTGTTTTATTTGCACACTCAGGCAAAAGATTGTGCCCAGAAACTCATCCCTGATATAAATAAATAAAATTGTGAGAGGCATGGATAGGATGGACTGTCAGATTCCTTTTTCACAGAGTTTGGTTTAGTTTAGGTTAGAGATACCGCACGGAAACAGGCCCTTCGACCCACTGAGCCAAGATTCAAGATTCAAGAGAGTTTATTGTCATGTGTCCCAGATAGGACAAAGAAATTCTGGTGTTGCTTCAGCACAACAGAATATAGCATTGAGTATAGAAGTTGGGATGTAATGTTAAAATTGTACAAGGCATTGGTGAGGCCAATTCTGGAGTATGGTGTACAATTTTGGTCGCCTAATTATAGGAAGGATGTCAACAAAATAGAAAGAGTACAGAGGAGATTTACTAGAATGTTGCCTGGGTTTCAGCAACTAAGTTACAGAGAAAGGTTGAACAAGTTAGGGCTTTATTCTTTGGAGCGCAGAAGGTTAAGGGGGGACTTGATAGAGGTCTTTAAAATGATGAGAGGGATAGACAGAGTTGACGTGGATAAGCTTTTCCCACTGAGAGTAGGGAAGATTCAAACAAGGGGACATGACTTGAGAATTAAGGGACAGAAGTTTAGGGGTAACATGAGGGGGAACTTCTTTACTCAGAGAGTGGTGGCTGTGTGGAATGAGCTTCCAGTGAAGGTGGTGGAGGCAGGTTCGTTTTTATCATTTAAAAATAAATTGGATAGTTATATGGACGGGAAAGGAATGGAGGGTTATGGTCTGAGCACAGGTATATGGGACTAGGGGAGAATACGTGGTCGGCACGGACTAGAAGGGTCGAGATGGCCTGTTTCCATGCTGTGATTGTTATATGGTTATATGGTTATATAGTAGGCATAAATAAATACAGAACAGATCAGTGTGACCACATACCATTGACCATCCATGCCGACCATCTATCCCCACACATTAACACTATCCTATACACACTAGGGACAATTTAAAGATAAACCAAGCCAATTAACCTACAAACCTGTACGTCTTTGGAATATGGGTGGAAACCGGATATCCTGGATGAAACCCACACAGGTTTTGGGAAGGACAAATAAACTCTGTACAGGCAAGCACCTGTAGTCAGGATTGAACCCAGATCTCTGGTGCTGTAAGGCAGCAAGTCTACCGCTGCACCACCATGCTGCCCAAAATTTCAAAGATTTGAGGGCATAGGTTTAAGGTGAGAGGGCATAATGTATAAAGGAGCTGTGCAGGGCAAGTTTTTTTACACAGAGAGTGGCGCACATTGCAAGGGATGGTGGTCGAGGCAGATACAATAGTTCTGTTTAAGAAGCGCTTAGACACACGGATATGCAGAGAATGAAGGGATATGGATCACATACAGGCAGAGGAGATTACTTTAACTTGGCATCATATTTGACACAGACATTGTGGGCTGAAGGGCCTGTTCCTATGCTATACTGATCAATGTTCTATGAGTCCAGCAATGGAGTATGAACTTTCAGGTATTTAAGACGTTAAACTATTGAAGGGACTACAAGCCATTACAGTGGAGAGGAGAAGTTATGTGCATGAATGTAAATAATACCACATTACAACCTTTTTAATTAATTGAGTGCAGCAAAGTGATTTTAATTATTTTGAACATGTTTTTGTTTATTTTTAGAATCATGAAGACTTTGGGAAATGTTAATTGATTTTCAATTGTGTTCAAATGATTCTGTGTTTTGAATGTATCTGAATGTTTTTTATATTCTGATTGGTTAAGGTGCATGTTACTTGTCAAGTTCTTTAAAATACAGTGTACGTGTGGAATAATGTAATAGAGAAGGTTTATACCAAAGATTGACCCAAAGTGCAGGAAAAACTCAGCAGGTCAGGCAGCATCTCTGGAGACGCGAGTCTGAGTCTGAAGATTTGGTCCCGATGCGAAACACCACCTATTCATTTTCTCCAGAAATGCCGCCTGACCCACTGATTTACTCTGGCACTTTGTGTGTCTCCAGTGTACGTGCGGAGCTTATTCATTTTCTACCAGCAAGTCCACGAAAGGTAGCTTTGTATTTGCAATGGGTCAGTGATGACCACAGGAAGATAGCCATTAGTAGTCACGGGGGACACTAAGTCAAGTTGTAAACTAGAAAGCTGAAATGAAGTCCATCTTTGAATGAAACTGAAGCACACCATACAAATGAATTGTATAACAGTTGAGGTGGACAGAACATAAAATAAAAATTAATGCGCAAAAATGTCCCATGTTACATCATCCTCAAAGCAACATGTTAATGCAGTTGTAAATAAATGATCTATTTTGGAGCTCATTCTTCAAACCATTCTTACAACCCATATGGCCAACAATATCAATAATACCAAGAATATAATCAATAATTGAACCTGAGTCACTGTGGGAAAGGTTCTTTTTTTAATAAGACTGTGATGAGGAATAAATCCAATATTCTTATCACAACAGAATAAAAAATCCTCCAAATATTATACTCTATAAACAAGTTGTCAGAATTGAAGACATCAAAAACATGTTCATTCTGTTATATTTTGATGGGATTTTACTACACATTCAGAGATAAGAATAGAAAATAGTTTTTATTGGATTGTGGTGTCAAAGAGAAATGATGGGTACAATCAGACAATGATATATTCTGGTACCATGGATATATAAAAAATTGCATTTGCAATTGTAACTGTCTCAGTTAATAGTACAACGCTTTGATTTTTCAAATTGTGCTTTTCACACATGTCATTAAAATTAAATGGGATTGTTAAAATGTTCAGCTGGAGATTAACTCAAGCCATGCAATTAGAATGGATAACAAAATATGCAAGGAGGTTTGCATGGAACATGATTTTTCAATTTGGAACAGGAATGGGCCGGGTGCGCAGCGAGGTGCTAAAAGATAGAAGGGGCATTGTCAATTAAAAATAAGAAAATAATAAGAAAGTCAAAGATGGGAAAAACGATTAGTTGGCATCAGTATCTACAGCAGGGGGTGACATGATATTCTGCACATCCAGAGAAAATTAACATTGGATCAAAGACAGAGATGCGCCAACGCTAACATAGAAATCTCAAAATAGAAAAAAGTAGTAGGTTCCTGGTATGAGATGGATTCTATTAAAGGTTTGGAAGGAAGATGCGCCAACTATAATGTTCTGAACAAAACACAATGTGCTGGAGGGTCTCAACGGGCCAGGCAGCATCTGTTGATGGAATGGACAAACGATGTTTCGGGTTGGGACCCTTCTTCAGGCTGGTTGTAGTAGGGGGGCGGGAGGGGGGGTGGGGTGGGGGGGAGAAAGCCTAGTATGGGCAGGACAAAGCCTAGCGAGTGATAGGTGGATACAGATGAGGTACAGATACAGGTGATTGCCTGATGGCTGTAGTAAGTGACAAGGGCTAGAATTGAAAAGGAGAGAAAAGGCTGTCAGATAAGGGGAAAAGAGGAGGAGTGAAATGTAATGCCCGAGTGAGGGAGGTGGGTGGAAGGGGACAGGGGAGAAGGGAAAGACTTCCACAACTTGCCATGATTACAGAGAGACTGCTTGGGTCAACTCCTGAGTGTTACCACTAATGCTTCGCCTTTCTTTCCTCCTCTGTCTGTCACTATAATCCTCTACTTCCTTTCATAGAACACAGAATGTAGACACAGGAACAGGTACAGCACAAGAGCAGGCCCTTTGGCCCACAATGTTTGTGCCAAACATGATGCTCAAGCTAATCTCCTCCACCTGTATGTCATCTATGTCCCTCCATTTCCTGTGTACCTGTACCTATCTAAAAGTCCTTTGAATGCCAATATCGTATCTGCCTCCACCACCATCCCTGGCAATGCATTCCAGGCACTCATCACCTCTGTGTAAAAAACTAGCTCCGCATACCTCCTTTAAACTTTGCCCCTTTCACTATAAAGCTGTGCCCTCTGGTCTTTGACATTTCCACTCTGGGTAAAAGGTTCTGACTGTCTACCCTATCTGTGCCTCTGATAATCTTACATGCCTCTATCAGATCTTCCCTCTACCTCTTGTGTTCTAGAGAATACAATCCAAGTTTGTCCAACCTCTTGTCATCGCTAATAACACCTAATCCAGGCCTCATCCTGGTAAACCTCTTCTGCAGCCTCTCCAAAGCCTTCACATCCTTCCAACGAATTCGGATACCATTGAACTAGTGTAAGGGTGATAGACGGGTGGGCATGGACCCAGTGGGCTGAAGGGCCTGCTTCCATGCTGTATCTCTAAATTAAACCAAAGACAACAATCTATTACACAACCTAGCGCGGCGTTCCCTGAAATTACAAGGTTAAAGGATAATCTAATCGGTGCTTTCATTTGATAAAGATGCTGCTAATGGAATTGGAAGCATCTTAGTAAGCTAGTTAGGAAATGAGCAGTGCAGCAGGAGAGAAGGAATGAGGATAATGACCAGATATCCAAATAGACACGATGCAATAATGGGATTCCACAAAGGGCTGTGTCAGGGCTACATTTATTGACTGTATTTATAAATGACTTATCTGGAGGGACAGAAGGCACAAAAGGAAGTTTGTCAATGACACAAACAAAGATGTTATTGTAGACAGAGAAGGGGAAGATTAAACCACAAACAGATATCAATAGGTTGAACAAACGGGAAAAATCACCTCAAATAGATATCAATGAAGGCAAATATAACGTCTCACCGCGGAGTTTGAGTTTGAGTTTAGTTTATTGTCTCGTGTACCGACGTACAGCGAAGAGCTTTTGTTGCGTGCTAATCAGTCACGGAAAGACAATACATGATTACAATCGAGCCATCCAGAGTGTGCAGACGCATGTTGAAAGGAATTATGGGGTGGGAGATTGCAACCTTCACGTGGTCCGCCCTGTTTCGACGAATGCAATCAACCTGGCGTGCACAATCAAATAAGATCAAATAGAACAAGTTGTCCTACAACTTTAGGCTGTGCACGCCATACGCAAGAAGAAGAAGAAGATGAAAGGAATTATGTGAATAACGTTTAGTGCAAAGCAAAGTCCGATCAAAGATAGTCCAAGGGTCTCCAATGAGGTAGATAATAGCTCAGGAGCACTGTAGTTGTTGGAAGGATGGTAGGATTTCACACCGTGCCTCATTTATGCCTCACAGTGAGACATCATACTTGCCTTCATTTATATCTATTTGAGGTGATTTTCCCCGTTCGTTCAATCTATTGACATTTGTTTGCGATTTAATCTTACCCTTCTCTGTCAATGACACAGTTGTTTGTGTCATTGGCATACTTCCTTTATGCCTTCTGTCCCTTCAGATGTCATTTTGTAAATACAGTAAATAAATGCAGTCCTGACACAGTTCTCTGTGGAATCCCATTATAGCATCATGTCTATTTGGATACCTGCTCATTATCCTTATCCCATCTCTCCCGTGGTTCTGCCAAGCTTGCATACACAACTTGCATTTGCTGGTTTGTGGCAGGAACTAACCTTATCTTGTCCATCACCTTTACAGGTCAGGCAGCATCTGTGGAGAGAGAAGCAGAGTTAATATTTTTGAAAACTGGTCATTGACCGAAGTGTTAACCTCGGGTTCTCTCTCCATATATCCTGCCAGACCCACAGGATAGTTCCAGCGCTTTCAATTACTGCATCTGATTTCCCCACAAAAATGCGACTGTTATGTGTACAGATACAAGTGCAAGGCTCACGCAGTGTGGCAGGCTGGTGTGAGATGGGAACAGGGGGGTGGACATAAGAAGAACTGAGTTTGGAGGTAATTCTAAATTCCATTACTTGTTTTCCCTTTTGGGAATCCCATTCCTTTGTGTCTCTGGTGTGGTATCTCGGAATGGCGGCGTGGACCCAAGTGAACAAACAGCGAGTGCGGACACCAGGGACCTAGGGTTTGGAGGGGGAGCTGTTCCAGGAGGTTTACAGTTGTAACAGCCCATCATTTGGGGCAAGAGCACAATTGTGCAGAACCTTGTGGTTTAGATAAACCGTTTGGTGGGGGAGTTCCTGAGATGATGTGTAATATTGAACATTACGGCAAATCAATAAAAAATCAATAATATGAAGAAAACACTACCTGCAGCTGGGAGTACTTCCATTTTAGTCAATCGCTTGATTTGACTGGATATACAGTGGCACACAAACAAAAGCTTTTTGTTGTACCTTGTAACATGTGCCATAGAACATAGAGTATAGAACATAGAACAGAATAGTACAGAACAGAACAGTACACATCTCTGAGGATATGACATGGACATCACACGCTGCAGCACTCGTGAGTAAGGCAAGGCAGCGCCTTTACCACCTCAGGCAATTGAGGAAATTCAGAGTGTCTCCGAGGATCCTCCAGTGCTTCTACTCAGCGGCTGTGGAAAGCATCTTGTCCGGAAATATCACAATCTGGTTTGGGAATTGCTCTGCCCAGGACAAGAAGGCTCTGCAGAGAGTAGTGCGTTCGGCCGAACGCACAATGGAAACTACACTCGCCCCCCTGCAGGAACTAGAAGGTGCAACTCCAGAGCCAATAAGATCATGGGAGACCCCTTCCACCCCTGCAACGGACTGTTCCAGCTGCTACGGTCAGGCAAACGCCTCCGTTGCCATGCTGTGAGAACGGAGAGGATGAGAAGGAGTTTCTTCCCAGAGGCCATTCGGACTGTATACTCCTATCTCACCAGGGACTAACTCTACTGCACCATTCTACCGTTTTTTTAAATTGCTGTTTTTTTTCCCTTTTTCCTTCCGCCCACTATATTTAATATGTAAAAGAATATGTGATTCTATTCTTCCATTCTGTTGTAGTTTGTTTGTTTGTTTGTTTGTTTGTTGTTTTTTTGCACAAAGTCCGCGAGCATTGCCACGTATCATTTCATTGCACATCTCGTATGTGTATGTGACGAATAAACTTGACTTGACTTGACTTGACTCCAGCACAAAATCAGACCCCTTAGCCCACAACACATGTGCCGAACAAGATGCCCAGACCATCTCTTATCTACTTGCATATAAACCATATCCCTCCATTCCCTGCCATATCCATATCCATATCCATTGACTCTTGACTGCTACAGTTGTATTTGCCTCCACCCCCCCCCCCCCCCCCCCACAGTGCGATGCAGGCTCCCACCACTCTATGGGGGCTGGGGACTGGACATTGTGCCTTCTCCCACAGTGGAAATCATTCTGGGGGGATGATTTTTGTTTGTAATTGTTTGTAATTGTATTTGTTAGTCTGTGTTCAAGATGGCAGTCGGAGGGGAGAGTGGACGCTGGCGCGGTTTCGTTGCCGCTGCTCTCTCCTCAAATTGTGCTTCTGATTTTATTTTTTGTGTTTTTGGAAGGAATTCTGTCCCTGATTTGTGTATTGGTCTTTATAACTTATTTTTTGAAAATTCTGATTAATCTGATTATATGTTAACCATAAATCTCTGTAAGGTGTCCTTGAGACCTCGGTATAAGGCGCCCATAAATAAAATTCATTATTATTATTATGTGTAAAAATCTTGACCCGCACATCTCCTTTAAACTATGTCCCTCACCGTTTAGCCGTGTCTTTCAGTGTCGGACATTTCCACCCTGGGGAAAAAAGTGACAACAATAAACCAATACTAAAGAGAGGTTGGTTATGCGGCATATCATCGACCTCAGCAAGGATCTGGATCCACTGCAATTCATCTACTGCCACAATAGATAAACGGGGATGTGATCTTGCTCGCTCTCCACTCTTCACTGGACCACTTGGACCATAAAAACACTTACTTCAGGCTGTTGTTCATTGACTGCAGTTCAGCATTCAACAACATCATCCCCTCCCAAATTTGATACCAAGCTCACAGAACTGGGTCTCTGCACATCCCTCTGCAACTGCATCCTCGACTTCCTCATTAACAGAACACAGGTACAAATTGGCAGCAACACTTCCTCCTCCATAACCATCAGCAAAGGGGCACCACAAGGCCCCTGCTCAGTCCCCTGCTCTACTCATTTTACACCCAAGATTGCACAGCCAGTGTAGACTGAAGAAGGGTCTCGACCCGAAACGTCACCCATTCCTTCTCTCCAGAGATGCTGCCTGTCCCGCTGAGTTACTCCAGCATTTTGTGTCTTGCATAGCCAGACACAGTTCCAAGTTAATCATTAAATTTGCTGCTAACACCTCCGTTGTTGGACGAAGTATGGATAATGATGTCGGAGTACAGGAGGGAGACCGATCGTCTGATTCAAAGGTGACAGAACAACAACCTTACTCTTAGTTAAAGCAAGTAAAACAAAAGAACGGATTGGTAAGTATAGACGAGAGTCCACAAACCTGTCTTCATTAATGGGTCGGTGGTGGAGGAAGTCAACAACTATAATAATAATTATAATAATAATAATAATAATAATATCTTTTATTGACAATGCACATAGGTGCAACGAGATTTGGTATGCAGCTTCCATCCGATGTCATAACTTAAACAAATAATAACATTTAGATACCCCGAGAAACATGATTTATTAAAAAAAAAGAACAGTAAAACTAAAACAGTCTAAAGTGCAAATATGTCTGCCGGGTCGATGTGCGAAGTGACCATCCAAGGGAGACAGTTCATGGGGGTGGTGGGGGGGGGGGGGGAACTCAGCAGGGCCGGTTCAGAGCAGCTATAGCTCTGGGGATAAAGCTGTTCCTGAGTCTGGAGGTGCGGGCGTAGAAGGCCTTGTAACGTCTGCCGCAAGGTAGGAGTTCGAACAGGCTATTACAAGGATGTGAGGAGTCTTTGTGGATGCTGACGGCCTTCCTGGGGCACCGTGTGTAGTAGATGCCGTCCAAGGCTGGTAGCTGTGTCCCAATAATCTTCTGTGCTCTGTGGACGATGCGCTGAAGAGGTCTCCTCTCCGCCTCCGTGCAGCTAAGATACCACACAGAGATGCCATGTGTTAGTATGCTCTCTGTGGTGCAGCGGTAGAGGTTCCTGGGCGTGCATATCTCCGAAGATCTGTCCTGGATCCAGCACATTGATGCAATCAGAAAGAAAACCCATCAACTCCTCTACTTCCTTCGAAGATTGAGGAGAGTTGGTATTCCATGAATACTCTCTTGAACTTCTACAGGTGTCTGGTAGAGACCATATTGACTGGTTACATCACGGCCTGGCTCGGCAACTCAAACACCCAGGAACAAAGGAGAATAAAAAAGTGGTGAACACTGCCCGGTCCATCACAGGTACTGACCTCCCCACCATCTATAAGGAATCTATAAGAGGCGGTGTCTCAAAAAGGTAGCCGGCATCATCTATGATCCACACCACATTGGCCATGCTCACATTTCATTCCTGCCATCAGGAAGATGAAATAGAAGCCTTAGCCCAGGATAACGTTCAGGTTCAGGAATAGCTTCTTTCCAACAACCATCAGGCTATTGAACACAATGAAGTCCAACTACACTTTGAAATACAAACTGCCTGGTTTTACCAGGGTTTCCGGGCTATTTTGTGCACTATACCGGGTCTTTTTATTGATCAAATGTTTTTTTTGTTTGTTTATTGATTAGATTATCTATTCAAACTGGTGTGCTGCTGCTGCTGCTGCTGCAAGTAAGAATTCCATTGTTTCATTCCGATACAAACGACAGTAAAACATCTTTGACTTTTGACTCTTGAATTAATCTGCTACTCTGCTCGTCTGACAGACTTGAGTTACGACGTAGGTGGAAGTCACCAAACCCAAACAGTTTACATCAGATTAAAAGGATCAAGACAGGTTCACTCAGCTATTCCACTGGGCCATATTTGTCATGGAATTATTCAGAAATAAAGTTAACGAGAGCAATCTCGAACCACTGCCCTACAATGTTACATCCAATCAAGATCACCTCTTGCTGGAGAGAGCCATATTGATTTAAGCAGGACGCTGTGAAGCACCTGCCACTCAAATTATATTAATAGATTCTGCGATTTGTCACCAAGGAACTTTGTGACTGATATCTCATCATGGATAAAACACTGTTTTAGCTAATGAAAGACAGCTTGATGTATTCAACAGAAATAGAGCTTCAAGAAGAAAGCTGATAACTCTTATAAAGTCTCGTTTTTTTCAAATGATTTTTTTTTTTACCTCAGTTTAGAGACACAGCATAGAAACAGGCCCTTCGGTCCACTGTCCACACCTGACCAGCGACCCACGCACACTAACACTATCCTACACCACACTAGGAACAGCTTTTTTTACATTTTTATACCAAGCCATTTAGCCTACAAACCTGTATGTCTTTGGAGTGTGGGAGGAAACCGGAGAAAACCCGGAAACAGGAACTAAAGATTAGTTTAGTTTAGTTCATATTGTCATGTGTATCGAGGTACAGTGAAAAGCTTTTGTTTGCATGCTGTCCAGTCAAAGAAAAGACTATACATGTTTACAATTAAGCCGTTCACAGTGTACAGATAAAGAATAAAGGGTCAAACATTTAATGCACGATCAAGTCTGATTAAAGATAGAGATTTGAAAGAGTGGATTGATTGTAATGGATGATAGTAGATCATCTTCTCGAACCAGCACACAAAGAGTCGCCACACCCCGGCGCCACCTTAGATGGTGGCTGGGATTGTTTTTGCCTTATGTAGTGGATGAGGCTTCTTCACCCCCAGTCCTTGGCAAGGATGTTAAGGCAAGGCAGCCAATATCATCAAAGACCCACACCTCCATGGCCATGCTCTCATCTCACTGCTACCATCGGGAAGAAGGGTACAGGAGTCTGAAAACTGTGACCTCCAGGTTCAAGAACAGCTTCTTCGCAGCAAACATCAGGATTTGGAACACTGACCAGTTATGGACTTCCTGGATTTCTTTGGTCACACTAAGGACTATGGGTCTTTCTTCTCTAGTGTTGTGGTTATTCATTTATTGAGTTATTGAAAACTGGCATTGTAAGTTATGAGGATGGCAGAGTGGAATAGTGGTAAAGTTGCCGCCTTACAGCACCAGAGACCCGGGTTCGATCCTGACTACAGGTGCTGTTTGTACAGTGTTTGTACATTCTCCCTGTGACCATGTGGGTTTTCTCCGGGTGCTCCAGTTTCCTCCCATATTCCAAAGATGTACAGGTTTATAGTTTAATCGGCTTCGGTAAAATTGTAAATTGTGTGTAGGATAGTGGTAGTGTACGGGGTGATCTCTGATCGAAATGGACTCGGTGGGGCCAAAGAGACTGTTTCCACGCTGTATCTTTGAAGTCTAAAGTCTAAAAAAGGATGCAGACAGGCTTCAAAGTGAGCCAAATGAGTTTGCAAATACAAGGCAGATGCAGTGTAACGTGATAAATGTGAAATTATCCATTTTGGGAGGACCACATCATTGCAGAGTTTAGTTCAATTGTTATAAAGTCATAGAGCTGGATAGCATGGAAACAGACCCTTTGTCCCACCTGGTCCATGCCAACCATCTTAGCATTCTGGAAAACCAGTAGAATATTGAGGTAAAAATACTTCAGAAGAAGCAAGAAAGGTGATTTGAATATTTACATTTCTCAAAGGCTTCACGGTCAAAAGTTGCCTTTCCATCAATCTCATGAACAAAATATCCATTCCTCAATAAGTCTGGCTAAATGTTCTTTACTATTCCCAAGCAATATACCTTTACACAAGTACCAAACAGCAACTACTCCCAAAGTTTTTAAAGTACTTGAATCATATCAGAACTTCCATGTCAGCAATGTCTGATAGTAGATAATCTTCTCGGACCAGCAGACAAAGAGTTCCATGTCTATTATATTCCAATTAAACTTGTGTGTTTTTCACACAGAAGGTGGTGGGAAAGTGGAACGAGATGCCAGAGGAGGTTGGTGAGGCAGGTACAATAACAACATTTAACAGACTTTTACACCGGTACATGGATAGTAAAGGTTTGGAGGTATATGGATCAAATGTGGGTAAATGTGATCAGCTTAGATGGGGCACCTTGATCGGCATGGACGATTTGGGCTGAAGGGCCTGTTACCGTGCTGAATGACCCTATGACTCGGGACTGTGACATAAGCGCATGGTTTGTAAAATATTGCAAAGATTAAGATATAAAGATTCATTATCCACATAATTCACAAATAAAGTGCTTTACCTTTACAAAGCAAGGTAAGTTTGACCACTAAATGTCCACCAATTCAGGGTTACAAGTTTCTCTCCAAGTCTCCCACCTTTGTAATTTTGAAATATTCTCCCATCTTTCTTCAGTCTGAATCTTCACAATCTTCACCCCGCAGCACAGCGAGAGTACGTTCTGTACATAAACTGCAGCAGTTCAAGAAGATGACTCTAGTCCTCATCTTTGGACACCCTGAGCGTAGGAGAGAGGGCAGGGCCGAAGATGTCCTGGTTGGGTTTCTCCTAGCCCTGGCCAAGCTGGCCATCCACGAGTCACGGCGCCAGGCGGAAGAGGTCTCTGCCCGAGCCTGCTGCCTGCCCCTTTTCCGGGGGTTACGTCCGCGCCCGGGTGGTTTTAGAGAGGGACTACGCGCTGTCCACGGGCTCCATGGTGGATTTCTGGCTCCGTTGGGCACCGCATGGGGTGAAAGTCATCCTCAATGTGGATTGAAATATAGTTGTATAGGAGTTTATTTAGTATGTTTGTTTGACATGTATTATGGTGGAGGGTTTTGTTTCATTTTATATTGTATTGTAAATATTATTTTAAATAATGTTTTAAAAGGATGATTCTAGGGTGATTCAGAATGCTTGACTAATAATGGCCTTACCAATAATGCCCACACCATGTCAACGAATAAAAAAAATACCATGTGCGTTCATAAATCACACATTCCTCCAGCATTAAAAAGGGGTTTCGGATAGATAAATCAAAATAGATGCCATTTTGCTCATTGAGTATGATTGAAGTATGCAAACAACCTTTGTGTCAGCAACAGGTTGATGTGAAATATGCTAACGCAAGACTGATGAATGATTGGTATGCAAATTGGACAATTTCCAGAGGATTCTGATGCTACATAAATTTGACCAACAGCCAAGACTACAAGGCTGAGAAAAAAAAAAAACGTTACAATCATTATGCAGAGAGCTGGCAATTTATACAAGTAAATATATATCACTGTCTCGTGGAAAAAAGAATGGGTTCCTTAAATGTTTATTCAATTAAGGAGTTTTGGAAATAGCACTTTACATGTAAATTAGGACGCAGGAACTAGGAGTTGTCTCCTAAGGCAGAGAAAGAAACGAAACTCAGACGACTAATTTTTTACTCTGATGCTGACTTTCCGTTGACTTGTTCTGTGAATATTCCACAAGATGTCATCCCTAAAATTCTCCTTAAAATGATCAGATTTATGCATTCGTTAAAGGGTATTTTGGGATTAAAATCCATAATCCCCACTGTTTCTGGGACTGCATGGATTTAAAATAGAGTCAGGATCGAACACGGGTCTCTGGCGCTGTGAGGCAGCAACTCTGCCGCTGTGCCACTGTGCCGCCCAAACACAATCAACCGACAGACCCACATGCCCTTGAGATAGAGAGTTACTCACAGAAGTAAAGGGAAAGGATGGGAGGACAGGTAACACAGCCATTATAGACATTGATATTGGCATTAGTTTATTATTGTCGCGTGAACCGAGATATGGTGAAAAGCTTTTTTTTGCATGCTATCCATTCAAATCAGTTAATACTGTACATGAATAACATTGAGCCATACACAAAAACAACAGGTATTGTAGCATAATACTTCCAGAGTACAAAGTGCAATGTCCATGATGAAGTAGGTTGGAAGATCAGGACTACACCCTCGTCTATGGGAGGACAGTTCAGTGGTCTTTAATACAGAGGGGATGAAGCTGTTCCTGAATCTGGTGGCACGTGCTTTCAAGCTTTTATATCTTTTGCCTGGCAGGAGGAGGAAAAGATTCGCGATTATGTTCATTATGATGAACTGAATGGCCTTCTTCTGTACCATAACAATTCATCCAGAGAGTTGTGAATCTGTGGAATTCTCTGCCACAGGCCAATTCACAGGATGTATTCAAGAGAGAGTTAGATATAGCTCTTGGGGCTAACGGAATCAAGGTATATGGGGAGAAATCAGGAACGGGGTACTGATTCTAGATGATCAACCATGATCATATTGAAAGGCTCGGAGGGCTGAATGTCCTACTCCTGCATCTGCTTTCCATGTTTCTCTGTTTCTATTTTTCCATAAAGGTGATCAGAACTAAAATGATCCTTGTGACCATTTAAAAACAATATTGGTTATTTCAAAGAGTAAGTCGATGCCTGTCTGCATGGTAGCTGGAACTGTCAGTGTGACTGTAATTGGATGCATATTCTACATTGAAACCATAATCTAGGGCTCATTAGAGGGAAAACGGTTCTCAACCTTATTAACTATCTCCAAGGAAGTGGATAAAAGGCAGGAGCGAAGCCCTTTCATTTTCCCGAACCCTCTTTGAACTGACTTAGCTTTCCCTGCAAATGGATTCATTATACAAAAGTAATGATGTATATCTAAAATATCAAGCCCGTTGATTCTTCATGACCATGCTATGGTCAAAGCTGCACCATGTGTAGAGGCATAATATCAAACTTCTCCTCATTCACCACCATCTTTGCTCAATAGAAAAAACACTGAGGAGAAATGGACAATTTATTTCATTTGAAACGAGTTAACACATCGTGCTAATGGGTCTCTGGTCTGATTAGGAATTGTTGGCACTACTTGAGAAATGATCCGACAACGCATCCCTGGTGATTCTCTGCACAGCAGACCACTGCAAGAACTCTGCACTCTTTTAAACATGTTATCACACTGGGCTTGATGTTTCAGTCTCCCAACTCTAAAGCGCGAATGGATATGAAAATAGAAGTTTCATCTGGGAGCATGAAATATTCAAGCTAACGTATGTATTGACTCCTATTTGTTCTCTGTGCGAGTCCATAAAGCTGATTCAACAAAGAAATGCTTGCATTTCGAATAGCGCCTTCTTCTCAATACAGGATGTCCCAAGGTACTCCACGGAGCAAAGTGAAATAAAATGTAAAACGCTGGACAGAATCAGCAGGTTAGTAGAAAGACAAACAGCCAACATTTGGGGTCGATGGTACTTCAACTGAATCTGGAAGGAAAGAAAGCGAGTTGGTTTTAAATTACATAGGAGGTGTGGAAGGAATAGGCAGAACTAAGCGATTATTTCTGATGGGTGAGGCCAGGGTTGGTGTGGGGATAAATTGCAGAAGTCACCTAATCAATAACTTAATGGTGAAAGGTGAATCATAGAACAAAAAAATAGAACATGGAGCTGTACAGCACAGTCGGCGACACAGTGGCGCAGCAGTAGACTTGCTGCCTTACAGCACCAGAGGCCCAGATTTGATCCTGACTATGGGTGCTGTCTGTACGGAGTTTGTACGTTCTTCCTGTGACCATGTGGGTTTCCTCTGGGTGCTCCAGTCTCCCCCCACATTCCAAAGACGTGCAGCTTTGTAGGCTTCTGTAAATTGTCCCCAGTATGTAAGATAGATCTTGTGTATGGATGATCGCTGGGGTGGAAGATTGCAACCTTCACGTGGTCCGCCCTGTTTCGACTAATGCAATCAACTCGACGTGCACAAACGGAAGATCAAATAGAACAAGTTGTCCAACAACTTTAGGCTGTGCACGCCACATGAAAGAAGAAAATTAAGAAGATGATCACTGGTCGGCGTGGCCTTGGTAGGCCAAAGGGCAGAGTCAAGTCGAGTTTATTGTCATATGCACAAGTAGGGTGAGGTACAGGTACAATGAAAACCTTGCTTGCAGCAACATCACAGGTGTACAATAATGCAAGGCCACCAGCATAATCAAGGACCAGTCTCACCCTGCACACTCCCTCCTCTCCCCTCTCCCTTCTGGAAAAATGTGCAGAAGTTTGAAAACGCATATATCTCCAGATTCATAGAAACATAGAAACATAGAAAATAGGTGCAGGTGTAGGCCATTCGGCCCTTCGAGCCTGCACCGCCATTCAATATGATCATGGCTGATCATCCAACTCAGTATCCTGTACCTGCTTTCTCTCCATACCCCCTGATCCCTTTAGCCACAAGGGCCACATCCAACTCCCTCTTAAATATAGCCAATGAACTGGCCTCAACTACCTTCTGTGGCAGAGAATTCCAGAGATTCACCACTCTCTGTGTGAAAAATGTTTTCCTCATCTCCTAAAAGATTTCCCCCTTATCCTTAAACTGTGACCCCTTGTTCTGGACTTCCCCAACATCGGGAAAAATCTTCCTTCATCTAGCCTGTCCAACCCCTTAAGAATTTTGTACGTTTCTGTAAGATCCCCCCTCAATCTTCTAAATTCTAGCGAGTACAAACCGAGTCTATCCAGTCTTTCTTCATATGAAAGTCCTGACATCCCAGGAATCAGTCTGGTGAACCTTCTCTGTACTCCCTCTATGGCAAGAATGTCTTTCCTCAGATTAGGAGACCAAAACTGTATGCAATTCTTCAGGTGTAGTCTCACCAAGACCCTGTACAACTGCAGTAGAACCTCCCTGCTCCTATACTCAAATCCTTTTGCTATGAATGCTAACATACCATTCGTCTTCTTCACTGCCTGCTGCACCTGCATGCCTACTTTTAATGACTGGTGTACCATGACACCCAGGTCTCGTTGCATCTCCCCTTTTCCTAATCGGCCACCATTCAGATAATAGTCTACTTTCCTGTTTTTGCCACCAAAGTGGATAACCTCACATTTATCCACATTATACTGCATCTGCCATGCATTTGCCCACTCACCCAGCCTATCCAAGTCACCTTGCAGCCTCCGAGCATCCTCCTCACAGCTAACGCTGCCCCCCAACTTCGTGTCATCCGCAAACTTGGAGATGTTGCATTCAATTCCCTCGTCCAAATCATTAATATATATCGTAAATAGCTGGGGTCCCAGCACTGAGCCTTGCGGTACCCCACTAGTCACTGCCTGCCATTGTGAAAAGGACCCGGTTACTCCTACTCTTTGCTTCCTGTCTGCCAGCCAGTTCTCTATCCACATCAATACTGAACCCCCAATACCGTGTGCTTTAAGTTTGTATACTAATCTCTTATGTGGGACCTTGTCGAAAGCCTTCTGAAAGTCCAGATATAACACATCCACTGGTTCTCCCTTATCCACTCTACTAGTTACATCCTCGAAAAATTCTATAAGATTCGTCAGACATGATTTACCTTTCATAAATCCATGCTGAATTTGTCCAATGATTTCACCACTTTCCAAATGTGCTGCTATCCCATCTTTAATAACTGATTCTAGCAGTTTCCCCACTACCGACATTAGACTAACTGGTCTGTAATTCCCCGTTTTCTCTCTCCCTCCCTTTATAAAAAGTGGGGTTACATTAGCTACCCTCCAATCCGCAGGAACTACTCCAGAATCTAAAGAGTTTTGAAAAATTATCACTAATGCATTAAACTATTTCTGGGGCTACTTCCTTAAGTACTCTGGGACGCAGCCTATCTGGCCCTGGTGATTTATCGGCCTTTAATCCATTCAATTTACCTAACACCACTACCCGGCTAACCTGGATTTCACACAGTTGCTCCATCTCATTTGACCTCCGGTCCCCTGCTATTTCCGGCAGATTATTTATGTCTTCCTCAGTGAAGACAGAACCAAAGTAGTTATTCAATTGGTCTGCCATATCCTTGTTCCCCATGATCAATTCACCTGTTTCTGACTGCAAGGGACCTACATTTGTTTTAACTAATCTTTTTCTCTTCACATATCTATAAAAGCTTCAGGGACAGTTTCTTCTCAGCTGTTATCAGGCAAAACTGAACAGTCCCCTCATCAGCTAGAGTGTGGTTCTGACCTCCCATCTACCTCATTGGAGACATTTGAACTATCTTTAATTGGATTTTATCTTACACTAAATGTTGTACCCTTCATCCTTTGTCCAAGCACTGTAATCATGTATAGTCTTTTCTTTGACTGGAGAGCACGCAAACAAAAGATTTTCACTGTACCTTGGTACACGTGATAATAACAATAAACAATACTAAACTGAAGTAAACACGCTAAACAAGACCCTAAATTAAACATATAGACACCGCGAACTGCAGGTATTGGTTTAGTAAATAAAAGACACAAAGTGCTGAAGTATGTCAGAGATACTGGTCCGGCAGCAACTGCGGAGAACATGGATTGGAGAAGTTTTGGGTCAGGACATGGAATGTCACCGATCCATGTTCTCCAGAGATGCTGCCTGACCCGCTGAATTACTCCATCACTTTGTGTCATAAATTGAGCATATATTATTAACAAATTAAACATAATTGCTGATAGATAGTGAAAAACAAAAAGCCCTCAAAAAAGAAGACATTAGTGGAAGACACACAAATTCGAAAGCCGGTTCATGGTCGTGCAAGAGGCAGTCAATAGTGTTCCAATGCCACTGTCCCAATGCCTAAATCCTGGTCATTTTTTAAATTGCTGAATATGTTTTTTTAAGCACCAAACACTGGAGACCATCATTTCCTCACTTGCTTTGAGGAGGAGCAAGAAATGTAGCGCAGAGGGATCTCGGAGTACAAGTAAATCATTCTTGAAAGCATCTGGGACCTCAACGCCTGTTCTCTCATCGCCCCCTCTCCCATCACGCAGCGACCCTCTGTGGCTCCGGTTTCAACACACTAGGAGCATGGAGAACCAGCTGGGAACAGACTGCACGACCTCCGCAATTCGCTGTTGCACCGAACACCACAGCCCCACCCGGCTCGGACCTGCCCCGCAAAGAGTGGGTCGCCCGCCCTGAACCGGCTCCGTACAGGGGTCGGCCGGTTCAACGCCAACATGCGTCGCTGGGGGCTGCGTTCATCAGCAGCCTGCGTGTGTGGAGCAGACCAGCAAACAGCGCAGCAGCACGGCATTTTCTACTGCGCTGTCCTCTGCCCCCCTGGTGGAGGGGTAGACCTCACGGCCCTCGACAACAGCACATTGAACTGGCTACAGCACCTGGAGGGCGTCACATAACCTCTGCTGCCTCAAATGCAAGAAGAAGATGAGTCCTGAGTGGCATTGCAGGTAGATAAGGGTGGTGAAGAAGGTTCTTGGCAAGGCTTGTCTTTGGCAGTAAGTTGCAACTTTAAGGGAAGTTGGCAATGTTGATGAGGAATATCGAGCAAATTCTGAAGTTCCTGGGATGGAATCTACCTGCACTCCTGTGGATTTGAGGAGATAAATGTATGTGAATCACGCAGTGAACCTCTTGTTCTTCTGGTAGCCACAATCTGTGCAGGCAGTGCATGTTTGGAATGTTCTTAATCTGGTTCTGAAGTAAGAGTCAACAAGAGGAGTGTTTCATGCCGAGGGGAAGACTTTGATGTTACACATGCCGATGCAACATCAGTTATCTTCCCATCAGTCCCATGAGTCCCCAGTAGTTCAGCCACCTGGAATAATGAGTTGTTGAAACAAAGAGCTACAGATGCAGATTTCTACCGGGGTAACAGTGCAGGGTGGCACAGTGGCGCAGCAGTAGAGTTGCAGTAGAGTTGCTGCCTTATGGGTCTGTCCCACTGTACGAGCTCATTCAAGAGTTCTCCCGAGTTTGCCCCGATTCGAACTCGGAGATTTACGGTAATGGCCGCTCGTGGGTACTCGGGTATCTCGTGGACATTTTTCAACATGTTGAAAAATCTTCACGAGTCTTCCTGAGCTTACCGCGTTTCCCGAGTACCTGCCATTAGCGTTACGAGCCGCTAAGAGATGTCCCGAGCTCCGACGTACCCGCTACGTACATTCTACGTGCTTCCACGAGTTTCTTTTTTTTAAAAACTCGGTAGAGCTCTTGAATGAGCTCGTGCAGTGGGACAGCCCCATTACAGCACCAGAGACCCGGGTTTGAGCCTGACTATGGGTGCTGTCTGTCCATAGTTTGTACGTTCTCTATGAGTAAGTCCTATCCTGCCCAACCTCTCCCTACAGCTCGGACCCTCGGGTCCTGGCAACATTTGTGTAAAGCTTCTCTGAGCTCTTTCCAGCTTAATGGCAGTGTTCATGTGTTTTTCAGAGGAGCAGAGAGCTGTACTGCAATTATACTGTGTTAACCCAACCAGACCAGGCTGGGACTGAACATATGATTACTCAGGTCCAGGATTCACTGATGGCATCTGCAGCCACAGTGTATCAGAGAAGATGTTCATCGCAAGAGGCAACTATAGCATCTACCTGCCCTTTGTGATGTGTTGGACAGAATACAAGACATTAGCTCCACTTTTCGCAGATAATTTTAAAATCAACATTCAAACATTGATTCATCGGTGAAGAAGCATTTAATTAAACTGTAATAAACAAATTTCACCTTCAAAGTTTCAATTTAAGTTTGAACCAAACAAACGCAAACTCCCGAATCGTTCAATTTCTGCCTGGAAAATGGATTCTGTAACTAGAAATATGACTTATTAAATGCAAGCACCATCAATAGTAGCCCTTCGAGCTGATTTTAGAGCCAGAATAATTATCCGCAAACTATTCATTTTATAAACAGTTTTTTCCATTTTACGGAGAACAATTTTTATTTCACTACATTGACTGATTAGTCGAAGGCAGCCATTCCACAAGAAAGTCTAAATACATCTTAGGTTTCTGACATGTTATTACACTGCATATCGAAATATGTTCGTTTAAACCATATTTCATGTGTTTTGTTGTACAGCCAGGAGTTTGAATGGGAACAAGTAGAATCCAGTCCCCATTTGATGTGCTGAACTAACTCATTGAATTGAACATTACTTGGAGTTTATGAAATGAGAAAGAATGTTAATCAATGTTTCTTTCTGATTTTTTAACCTTCCATCAGCTTCCCTTCATAAACAAATGTCACAAAGTGAGAAATCCCAGCGAGAAGAATAGTTACACAAGGAACTGCAGATGCTGGAAACTTGAGCAAAACACAAAGTGCTGGCGGAGCTTAACTGGTCAAGCAGCATCAGTGGAGGGAATTAACGGACAGTGTTTTAGGTCAATGCCTATCTTCAGAGAGATGTCGTAGGGGGGAGAAAACTGGAAAAGAGAGGCAGGGTCGGGCAAAGATTGATACAGGTGAGAGGGGTTATTGTGTAGGAAGGAACTGCAGATGCTGGTTTACTCCGAAGATGGAGGCAAAATGTTGGATTAACTCAACGGGTCAGGCAGCATGGAGTAGGCGACGTTTCGGGTCGATACCCTTCTTCAGCAATTTGTGTCTATGTGCTGAGAGGGGTTGTTGATTGGGCAGATGGGAGGAGTAAGTGACAAAGGTTACAGGTGAAAAGGAGACGAAAGGCAGTCGGATAAGGGAATAAGAGGAGGGGTGAAATGTAAGGCTGGAGGGAAGCGGGAGTCAAAAGTCCCGAGTGTTGAATTGTCATATGTACTGACAACCAACAATGAAATTCTCACCTACAGCAACATAACAGGCCTGTAAAAACAATACTCCTAGATAACATATACAAAAAAATCAATCAATTAATAATCACAATACTAGTGCACAAAAGCCGTAGTCCTTAGTGCAACCAAAGACAGTATATAGTTCATAGTTGGGCAAAGAGCCTGATGGTTGTTGGGAAGAAGCTGATAATGAACCTAGAGGCCATGATAATGAACCTAGAGGCCACCTCCTTCCTGATGGTTGCAGTGAGATGAGAGCGTGGCCAGGGTAGTGTGGGTCTTAGATGATATTGGCTGCCCTTTTGAGGCAGCGTCTCAATAGGAGGAATGTGGGAGAAGGGAATGGTTGGGTGTAGGGAAAGGGGGGGGGGTGTGGGAATAATCGTGGTGTAGTTTCTTCTTTTCTCTCTTATTCTTACTTGCAATGTGTGGGTCAGTGAGCTTAAGGTCAATTATTCGGCCTCCAAGAGGTATTAGATCTCAAACACGTTGCTCCGTGCTGGAGTCGGGAATCATGGCAAATTGACTTTTTCCCGTTTCCGCGCTGTATCTCTAAACTAAACTTAAAATAAAATACAATAGCAATCATATTTTGAACACATTGGCTGGAAAACATGGACTATTTTGAAAGGGATCCCAAAATTCAAGAAACACAAGGAACTGCAGATGTTGGAATCTTGAGCAAAACACAAAGTGCTGGAGGAACTCTGTGGTCAGGCAGCATCTGTAGAGGGGAAGGACAGATGATGTTTCAAGTCGCGACCCTTCTGCATGCTGATGGAGTAGGCGGGAGAAAACAGGAAGAGACAATTGAGGGCAGGACAAAGCCTGGCAAGCGATAGGTGGATACAGGTGAGGGGGCAGAGGGTTGAGTAAGTGACAAAGGCTGGTGGTGAAAAGGAGACAAGATGGTGTTGGAAAAGGAGTGAAGAGGAGGAGAGAAATGTAAATCATTTTTGTTAAACCAAGCCCTTTTTGTTCATCCACATCCTCAAAAGAAACCCAACATCTCTGCTTTGAAGATACTTTGGGCGGCACCGTGGCTCAATGCTAGAGTTGTTGCGTTACAGCGATTGCAGCGCCGGAGACCCGGGTTCGATCCCGACTACGGATGCTGCCTAAAAGGAGTTTGTACATTCTCCCGGTGACCACGTGGGTTTTCTCTGAGATCTTGGGTTTCCTCCCACACTCCAAAGACGTTTACCGGTATGTAGGTAAATTGGCTTGGAATAAGTGTAAATTGTCCCCATTGTGTGTAAGATAGTGTTAATGTGCGGGGATCGCTGGTCGGTGCGGATTCGGTGGGCCGAAGGGCCTGTTTCTGCGCTGTATCTCAAAACTAACACTAAACTAAACTAAAATCTCTGCTTTGAAGAAAAAGAAAGGAATTCTCCCCAATATGATGTTTCAGATGTGCAAGTTTAGTATAGGATTTTACTTCGGAGTCACGTGAGTGACTATGTGAAGAACCCGTCAGGGCGCATGCGCGACATATCGTCTAACGCATTGTGCAGCGACTGGCGGGGAGGAGCATTCCCCGCAGCGGTAAGCTTAAAACCAGAGACCTACAGGTAAGTACTTACTCTGAGGTCGTTTGGAGTCTCCTTCTGTGTTACAGGAAGAACCACCATGGACAGGACTCATACAAAGTCCAAACGGGCCGCTAAAAAACTGGCTGAGGAGGACCGCGAGAGCACAGGGAGCCAGCAGCGGCCGACTGCAGCATCGCTATCTATGCGATCAGCAGTCTCTGTCCCGGCACCTGTGCAGTCTGGGTCACCACAGGCTGACAACAACGCCAAACGGAAGCAGGGCAACGCACATGGACTCCGAAGTATCGGGCCATGAGCAAACGCCGCTGGCAGACAGCGACAGTGGTCGCATATCCCGTCTGGAGTGGCTAGTGGAGCCATTGCTTCACCATGACACACTCCGGGAGAAGGAGTCACGTCACTACGGGCCTCCTAGGACGCCCATGGCAGCACCTTTTTCAGGGCTGCACAATGTATCTCCCTCGACAGAGGGGAGCATTGGGAGTCATTTCTGGGCTGACTCCGTACAAGGGTTGGCTGAAGATACCTCAAGTATGCTGGTGGTGCCAGAAGAGAAGATGCTGGGAATGGTAACGAAGTTTGCGGTGCCTCCACAGTCAGGGCAGCCACTGCAACCAGAACTAGCAGCCAGCATTGACTACCTTTCAACCCATCAATTACAGGAACAGGCGCTCAATGAAACCACTGCAAAATAGCTGGCACCAGGGAACTCTATCTCACTCAATGTTCCAGCAGTGAATACCTCCATCTGGGGACATATTGGTGCAGGTATAAGGGCACAGGAGGTGCAGATGCAGAAGATCCTCAAACTTCTAGCTTCGGGGATTACAGCATTTGCCCGATCGGTGGATGACTCGGAAATGACAGAGGCTCAGCAAGATGCTCTGGCGCTCCTCTGCAATACGCAGTTTGAGATCAACTGCTTCCGAAAAACCGCCATCCGCCCAGCCTTGAACCCCAAATTTGCGGCTCTGTGCAAGACCAACACCACACAGCCGCCAATTTTGTTATTCGGGGGCAACTTTCCCAAACAGGTTAAAGACCTGGATGAAGAGGCGAAAGCCGCCGGGCTCATTAAGGCTCCATCGGGCAAAACACCTCGGCGACAGCACCCCTACGCATCCACCAGCAGGCCACGTCACGTCGAAGCTGGTGAAAGCTGGAAGGCCGCATCTCAAGGACAGCAGAGGTCTTTTTTAGACCGCTGCCCAGAGCGACCTTTGTGGAACATGCGCCAACCCCGAACTCCAGCATCTCAACCGGCCAAGAAACAGAAGAAGAAGAGATGAACACCCCACTGGTAACCATGGAGGTAGGTGGGTCTGGTTCCTCCCAGGACACAGCAGGTGCAAGGGATACACTTGTTCGGGGTAGGTTGCACTTGTTTTGGGAGGCATGGAGCTCTATAACCTCTGATTCTTATATACTGCATAGTGTTCAAGGATACGAAATTGAATTCATAAACAAACACCTTCCTCCGGTTCAGCATGCACCCAGCAGATCATTTATGCTATCACAACAAGAGAAGTTGGATGGTCATGCTGAACGTAAGAGGCTATATGCTAAAGGTGTAATTGAGAGATCTCAATATGACTCTCTAGAATTTGTGTCAAACATTTTCACAAAAAAGAAAAAGGATGGTGGGTGTCGCATCATCATCGATTTGACAAAACTGAACACATTTGTGCAGTATACTCATTTCAAAATGGAAACCTTTGTCACGGCCAAACAATTGATTTCCGAAGGCTACTTCATGGCATGCATCGATTTAAAAGATGCATACTATTTGGTGCCTATACACAAGGATCAACGCCGATATCTGAAGTTTAACTGGATGGGGCAGCTTTGGCAGTACAAAGCACTGCCTAATGGGTTGACCTCAGCCTCCAGACTGTTCACCAAATTACTGAAACCAGCTCTGGCGTTTCTTCGGAAACAAAAACATATTGTCATGGCGTATTTAGATGACATACTAATCGTGGATAAAACCTACAAATTAGCCAAAACAGCTGTTACAGCTACCATATGTCTGTTTGAGAAACTGGGGTTTATCATCCACGACTATGGACTATTTGGGATTCACCATTAATTCAGTTCACATGACTGTGACTTTGCCTAGGGGCAAGGGAACTGAATTAATGGAAGTTTGCAGCAACCTTGCTGTCATCAGTCAACCATCCATCAGACAAGTAGCTAGGGTGATTGGCAAACTCGTAGCTGCTTTTCCAGCCACACAGTTTGGACCTTTGCACTACCAAACATTACAGAGAGCAAAGGTGCAAGCACTTAAACATCATGCTGGTCATTTCGACAGACCAATGCAATTACCAACAAAAGCTATTTTGGAACTCCGATGGTAGATGCATAACATCCGGCGTTCCTTCAGCTCCATTATTATTAGCAACCCGTCAGTTGTATTACAGACTGATGCCAGCGCTCAAGGTTGGGGTGCCACCAACACCATCTCCAGTTGTGGTGGCAGATGGGATGCGCATGAATCATCTCTACTTTATACACTTGGTATAAATTATTTGGAAATGTTGGGAGCATTCTATGGTCTGAATGCATACTGTTCAAAAATGCATCATCTGCATGTTCGCCTGCAAATAGATATTACCACTGTGGTGGCCTATATTAATCACATGGGTGGAATCAGATCGATATCATGTGATGATCTGGCCAATTCAATCTGGCAATGGTGTATCAACAGAAACATTTGGATATCTGCTATTTACCTACCAGGTAAACTCAATTCAGTGGCAGACACCAGGTCACGAAAATTTAATGACAACACCGAATGGATGTTGGACCCCAAAGTGTTTGCAGACATCATAGCATGATATGGAACACCAGATATCGATCTATTTGCATCTAAGCTTAACCACCAGTTGCCGACATATGTTGCGTGGGAACCAGACCCTGGGGCAGCAGCGATGGACGCATTTTCGCTGCACTGGGGAAATTTGTTTTTCTATGCATTTCCCCCTTTCTGCCTCAACAGTCGGGTCTTACGCAAAATACAACAAGACTCTGCGTCAGGTATTTTGGTAGTACCCGACTGGCCTACCATGGTTCCCTGTGGTTCTCGACATGGTTTCAGAACCATGTATGGCCGTCGCCAAACGACCAGACTTGATGGTCCATCCTGTAACAGGCGAAAGTCATCCATGCCATGACAGGACTAATCTGTTAATTTGCAGAATTTGAACAGGCCACTTCTGGATCTTGGACTGACGGACCGAACCATCAACATGATCACAGCGGCGCAAAGAGAGTCTACCAGGAAACAGTACCTGACTTACATCAGGAAATGGGAACTAAATTGTTCCAGGACTAATATTGAGTATAACTCAGCCACTGTAACTAATGTCCTGGAGTTCCTCGCTAACCTTCATTTCGATGAAGGACTTAGCTACAGTGCCATCAACAGCGCCAGGAGTGCCCTATCCACCTATTTGTGGCGGGGATTCGACCACCATTCACTGGGATCTCACCCCTTGGTTTCCAAATTAATGAGGGGTATATTCAACTCCAATCCCCCTAGGGTCAGATACTCTCACATTTGGGATGTGAGTATTGTTTTGACGTTGCTTCGAGGTTGGTCACCAGCAACGTCCCTGTCCCTGGAGAAACTTACCCTTAAGTTGGTAATGCTGATGGCACTGGTCTCGGCCCAGTGGGTGCAATCTTTACACAAATTACGACTGGACTCGATGGCTAAAGGGACGAATGGTATAACTTTTTATATCCTTGAATTGGTAAAACAAAACAGGCCTGGGTCATCCGGCCTTAAACTAGAGTTTCGAGCATACCCTACAGATGTTCGCCTATGCGTCATGACACATCTGTTACTATACGTTGAGCTAACAGCTAAAGTAAGAGGCCAAAAATTGGCACTATTAGTGAGCCACAAAAGACCTCACAATAGGGTATCGACCCAAACTATATCTAGATGGCTTCAACAGGTTTTGGGGTCTGCAGGGGTGGATACTGATATTTTCAAATCTCATTCCACCAGGGCTGCAGCCACATCGGCAGCACAGCAGATGGAGGTTCCAATGGATCACATCCTGGGTACGGCAGGATGGTCCAGGGAGAAGACCTTTCAATAATTTTATAATAAGCCAGTTGCCAAACCTGCGACTTTTGCAGACACTATTTTGAGTTCTATTTTATAATACACCCCGAAGGACAGGGGTCATTATTATAATTTGTGTTAATAAATCACTCATTGTTTCTTTTTAACCATTGTATCATGTCTGCATTTGTTAACATACTTCCTCCTCAGTCTACGACAGCAGGGTGTGAAGCATGGACTCGTTCCGTGGCATGAAATCACAGAGCTTTAAAATCTTCACGTAGTCACTCACGTGACTCTGAAGTATAATAGTAAGATTAAACGAGAACTTACCAGTTTGAAGTTTGATCTTTATTTTATGAGGAGTTACGTTGAGGGATTACATGCCCTCCACGCCCACCCTCTATTATAAAGGTCAGCTGGTATTATGGTTCTTATCTTACTATGTTAATTCGACTACCGTATCTGTGATTTCACACCACTGCTTTGAAGATTGTCGCGCATGCGCCCTGACGGGTTCTTCACGTAATCCCTCAACGTAACTCCTCATAAAATAAAGATCAAACTTAAAACTGGTAAGTTCTCGTTTAATCTTACTATTAGCACAGGTGAGTTTGAGATGGTTGGTGAGAATGTGTTTTAACTGAAGGGCCTGGTCTGTGCTGTGTGACTCCATCTAGCTATCTGACAGGGGATGTATATTAAAAAGGACAACATTGTTTGGTTAATCTGCCTATACATAAAATTAAAGAGACATTTTGTGCAGGTACACGAAAAGGATAAGACGGCACGGTGGCGCAGCGGCAGATTTGCTGCCTTACAGCGCCAGAGACCCAGGTTTGATCCTGGCAACGGGTGTTGCCTGCACAGAGCTTGTACGTTCTCCGTGGGTTTTCTCCGAGATCTTCGGTTTCCTCCCACACTCCAAAGTCGTACAGGTTTGTCGGTTAATTGGCTTGGTATAAATATAAAAATTGTGCCTAGTGTGTGTAGGGTAGTGTTAATGTGCGGGGATCGCTGGTCGATGCGGACCTGGTGGGCCGAAGTGCCTGATTCTGTGCTGTATCTCTACACTGAACTAAACTACGAGATATGAATCAAACGCAGGCAAAGGAGACCATCTCAGCTAGGCTTCTTGGTCAGCATGAATGAGTTGGGCTGAAGGGCCTGGATCTGAGCTGTACGGCTCCATGATTCTGAAAGTCCTGTGAAATTCTGGTTGTTATCAAGCTAGCTGCACTGGACGCAAGGATAGGCTTTCAATATTATTTATCATCAACTGTGTAAAGGAGAAAAAACACCGGATCAATGTTTTTTTATGAAAACACTCATCCTCATTTAGATGGTCAAGTCTCTTCAAATTTGTCTTTGAGCATTTGATTCAATGATCATTCAGTGGGGGAAGTTCAGCAATGAACTAGTAAAGTTACCCAAATGCAATAATCAGGGAAAGGAGGTTAGTTGAGCAGGGATTTGAATCCAGGTTCCTGGCACCAGAGCTGTAATTATCATTGAAATATGACTTGCGTATTATAGATCACTGCTGTCATTCACAATCATTTCTTGAGTGCAAAAATAGCACAATATTGTCATCTTGAGACATTCAGCCAGATATATGTGGATAGAAGGATTTAGGGGGTTTAAACGTTAAACTTTAGAAATACGGCACAGAAAGGGGGCCCTTTGGCCCACCGAGTCCGTGCCGACCAGCGATCACCCCGTACACTAGCACTACCCTACACACTAGAGACAATTTACAATTTTACTGAAGCCAATTAACCTACAAACCTGGACGTCTTTGGAGTGTGGGGGAAAGCCAGAGCATGCAGAGAAAACCCACGGGGTCAGCACCCGAAGTCAGGATTGAACCCGGGTCTTTGGCGCTGTAAGGCAGCAACTCTACCGCTGTGCCACCATGCCGCACCATATGGGCCATGGGGTTCTGGGCCAAATGCTGGAAAAGGGGATTAGCCCAATATTTGCCAATTTGGTCAGCATGGATGAGGTGGGCCAAAGGGCCTGTTTCAATGTGGTACAGCTCTATGACCCCATGACTCTAATTACAATCCATCAAATATATTTTTAATTTATGACAGACAAGTTTGAAATATCATAGCTTATAATCATATCGTGCTGTGTCAGACATTTTTGCAATGAAGTACAAAGGCATAAGAATAAGTTGTAAGTGCCATAAGCACTGGTCAATTTAATTGATTTCTCTTGAGTAGTGGTGAAGGCTACAGAGTGGCAGAGTCTGTTGTGGAGCAGTAAATCTCAGACAACACCGTGAGATTTCCGTGTTAAATTACATGTGGGAAAGGCCTGAAGCTGCCATTGGTTTAACTGAGTGATAATGAACAATTCTGATGGCATTTGCTGTCATTGCAGTCACAGACACTGTGCTGATACCCTTCCGACACACACTGTATTTCTCGACCTCTCAAATCATTGTTCTCTAAGGTTTATTAGTAAGATTAAACGAGGACTTACCAGTTTGAAGTTTGATCTTTATTTTATGAGGAGTTACGTTGGTGATTACGTGAAGAACCCCATCAGGGCGCATGCGCGTCAATCTTCAAAGCAGCGGTATGAAATCACAGACAAAACCATAATTGAAGTAACATATTAAGATGATCAACATGAGAACTACCATTATGACCTTTTTTCTATGAGAGAGGGTTGGGCATGGCGGGCACGTAATCACCAACGTAACTCCTCATAAAATAAAGATCAAACTTCAAACTGGTAAGTTCTCGTTTAATCTTACTATTTTACTTCGGAGTCACGTGAGTGACTACGTGAAGATTTTAAAGCTCTGTGATTTTTATGCCGCAGATCAAAATCCCGGCTTCTCACTGCATCGATTGACTCTGAGTATCATCAATAATGCTGTAAACATGACATTGCATATCATGCAAAAACAAAACAGTTTTACTTTTTGGTCATAAAACAACCAATAAACCCTCTTAATGTAGGGGCAACAAACGAAACAGAATGAAACAGTATTGAAAACAGACTTTAAACAATAGCAACAGCACTCAATATTGAGTTGGCAAACAGCCCTCCATCGGCAATCGGCCGATGGTAGTATTGCTGAAACACAAGTTCATTTTTCCAACCTGCGGCTTTTAATATATGGTCGATGGGAACGTCCATCGCCCTGGCCGCGGATGTTGCTATTGCGCTAGTGGAATGAAATGTAAACACGTAAATGTTAATTCCTGTCTGAACCAACTCTTGCTTTAACCACCTTGAGATAGTCTGAACTGCCACTCTTTTATGTTGGCTTCTTGTCACTGAGAAATAATCCTGTTTCTTCTTGTCTTAAAGCCCTTGTGGCTTCAATGTAATGTAACAAATGTGTCCTTACACATAAACATGGAGCTGTAGGATATGCTGAGAACACAATCTTAAATCCTGTCACACCTGGCCTGCTTTGTTTGAGCAGGTCAGAAATATAAAACAGAACATTCTCTGTATTCACTTCCATTCTCTCGAACTGAAGTTTTTGCAAAGCCTGCACTCTCTGTACTGACACCAATGCCATTAGCATAGCCAATTTCATGGTTAATTTTAACAAAGTTATAGACGTGACAGGGACCCAATGACGAAGTATGTTAAGAACAACGCTTACCTCGCAGATTACCATATACCTAGGCTTAGGCGGTTTGGAATTAAAGATTCCTTTCATCAACCTAGATATGAGAGGGTGAGAACCTATACTTTGTGTCCGTGTACCTATTACAAGATATGCCGACAACGCACTTCTAGCTGTATTGATAGCACTATAGCTATGACCCTCATCATAATAAAGTGTAGATAATACTAACGCATTTTCAATAACTACAGTATCATATTGAATATTCTTTTGAACACAATATTGTTCCCATTTTTTTTTTTTTTCCCCATAAGTCATATACTGCTTTTGAGTACTCTTTCTCCAGGCTGCAGTGAGTATATCCACCGTTGGCCTAGAAAGTCCTCGACCAATGTAAGGCATTCTTAAAACCTGCAAATTAACAGATCCATACGATCACATAACGGATGAACTTAACGCGTTACTGGATGCTCCAGCAAATTCCTACTGTTTGGAATCAGCAAAAAGAGGTTGGATCGCTATCTGTAACATCAAAGGGAACCATGGTTGAAGGGCAATTTGGTATCACCAAAACCCCTGAAGCGACATCCTGCTTGATTTTCTCAAACACCGACCTATGAGGCAGAATGGTGGGAAAATGTACACAAACATATCATCCCAATTTAGTGAAAAAGCATCAATTGCCACTGCCCCTGGATCTGGTGCCTATGAAACATATTTTGGCCTTCCATATAGAAGTACTATGTTCTTGAACACATCCTGTTTCCACATCCACTCTGTGTTATGACGGAATTTTCGTGAGCTGCCATCTGGTACTACATTAAGTTTCCCTGGCAGATAGATAGCTCCAATCCAAATCTCTCTATCCCTACTCCAGGTCCACTTTTATTTGCCAACCTGTCACATGATAACGATTTGATTCCACCCATGTGATTCATATCAGCAACTGCTGTAGTGTTGTCTATTTTGCACTGCACATGCAAACTAGTTTAGTTAGTGCCATAAGCCTTGAGTCCATAAAATACTCTTGGTTAATTCCCCATGTTTGCAGAAGCAATGTTCATCTGTCTCCACCGCTGGATCTTGTATCAGTAGCACCCTACCCAAGTGCTCTGACATCTGTCTGCAAATCATGGAATCTTGGTTCAATAACACTTTGGAACTACTAGTGTACACATGCTGAATCCACCATTGTACATCAGCAACAGCCTCTATTGATAGAAGCATTGGTCTATTATAATGACCCCAATGTATCCTCAATGCTTGTTCCTTTGACCTTTGTAATTGTAGATAATAAAGTGGCCATATTGAACTGCTGGAAATGCTGCCAGCCATTACCACAGCAGACTTGTCACCTGGCTAATTGAAGGCTGTGTGTCAGCAATTAACTTGATACAGCTCTTAATTAGCTCTACCCTTTTTTGCCTGGGCAAGGTCACAATGATGTTGATTAAGTCCATTGTGAACCCAACTAGTCAATTTGTGTCACAGGTATAAATTTAGATTTCTCTGGATAGCTTATAAAGCCCAATTAAAAAATGTTTTTTACCAACTGCCACTGATGCTTCAGCTGTTTCCTTTGATTGTCCTACAATCAAGATATTATCTAGCTAAGCCATGAGCACATGACCTTGACTTCTCATCATGCCTAGAATAGGTTTTAACAACTTTGTAATCCCTCTAGGAGCTGAAGACAAACCATTAGGCAGTGGATTGTATTGGCATAATTGCCCCATCCAGCTGAATTTTAAATCTTCTATCCTGCAAATGAACAGACACTGAATCCGCATCTTTAAGATCTCCTTCACGAACGTTTCCATCTTTAAATGTCTATACCGTACAAAAGGGTTAAAACTATTCAGGTCCGTATAATTCTGCATCCCCCCATCCTTTTTTGGTCTGGGAAAGATATTGGACACAAACTGATGGCTTTGGTAAACTGCCTTAGCAATTACACCTTTATTACATAAGCTTGCAAGTTCCAGCTGAACTTCCAATTGTTCAGTGATACTGAAGTCAAACTCCTTTTTGGAACATGTTGCATGGGTAAATCAGAATTTTCATTAAGCTTTATTCGATGCCCTTGAATAACCTTCAGTACAAACATATCTGAGGTAAACATTTAATTGTATCACATTACATCTGTCTACATGAGAACCAGACCCTCTTACCTCCTTACCACCTGGCATTCTTCCCCAGCCTTGAGCTGGATATCTCACCTCCCTGGTGGTGCTACAGCCGAACGCCAACTGCGCTGCATCGTAGCTGGACTCGTCCCTTGCCCGGACCAGTCTCTTCCCTTATAGGGATACTTCCGCTTTGGTGAATATGTGGCTGCCGTCTTAGCCTCCTCCTCCAGCTCCTTCACCTGCTGTGCGAAATCCTCGCCAAACAGCTGTGCCGGTTGCACTGTGCCAGGCTGGCAGAGTGAAGCATATTTAGCATTGATGATTGGTCTAATCGCAGTCTTGCGGAGGCAGTTGATCTCAAAGTGGGCACTCCACAATAGCGCCTTTTGTTGTAATTTGTCATGGCCTCTCCATCCACCATCCTGGCAAAGCTCGTTATACCAGATGCCAGCAACTTTAAAAATATGCTGGAGCTTCACATGCTCCTGGGCTCTCATTAGTATGCCCATCTTGCCCCAATTCTTCCTGTTCCCAACAGGAACTATTAACAGTCCACAGTTGATTGGGGCTTCATACTTCGTTACTGTCTCATCCATTGTCACCTCCTGTAGCTGATGTGAGACTTGGTAATTTATGCTGGTGGCAAATTCCTCACCCAGAGGCTCACCAGCGTCCGATGACATGGCAAACCGTGCTGCACACGGTCAGCTCTGACAGCTGCCTGCCCTCCCTTTGGAAGTCGTCGGACTCAGGGTCAGAGCGTATCTGCCCTTCTGCACTCACCTCTTGCAAAGAGGGTGCTTTCAAGCAGGCCGCTACTAGGCACTGCCAGCGGAGCCTTCCCTAAGGCTTCCCGCCTGCACAACTCCTCCTGGAGTTGTGGCTTTGTGAAGCAGGCCTCTCCTAGGCACTGCCAGCGGAGCCTTCCCTAAGGCTTCCCGCCTGCACAACTCCTCCTGGAGTGTGGCTTTGTGAAGCAGGCCTCTCCTAGGCCCTGCCAGCGGAGCCTTCTCCATGGCTTCCCGCCTGCACTACTCCTCCTGGAGCGTCTCTGTGGAGCAGCCCCTGTATGAGCTGCTCCTTTTGGATAACCCCTGGGGAACGGTATCCTGTCCCCGACGGGACTCTCGTGGCCCGACTCTGCGGAGTCTATAGCCCTGACAGACTTGGCTTATGCCGACCGCCCGACTGGCGTTGGCTGTGTACCCGGCTGGGCACTTTGCCAATTCTGTCGCCGCACCGCTACCGGCCTGCGACTCCCCCGAGGTGACAGGCTGCCTTTCAGAGACTGCGTCCCGCAGCTCTCTCTCTCCTTGTCGGCAACAGACCTGCACCTTTTCGTTGTTCCTGTATGTGGGGGGAAAAACACACAGAAACAATTTCTTTACTTTTCTCTAACTCCTCCAAAGTCTCCCCGACTTTGGTGGAGCTGTAATTACTCACCTTGCAGGAGCTCCGTGCTCCTGCTGCCGTTCGCACCAATGTGTCAGACGTAATGACGCGCATGCGCCCTGACGGGGTTCTTCACGTAGTCACTCACGTGACTCCGAAGTAAAATGGAAGGTCTGCCTATACAATCACAATCACATTAATACTTTATTATCCAAGTATGTTTTGCACCATACGAGGAATTTCATTTGCCAAGTCAGTCATACAAATAAAACGCAACGGAACACACAAAATACATTTTAACATAAACATCCACCACAGTGATTCCTCCACATTCCTCACTGTGATGGAAGGCGAAAAAAGTTATTTGCCCGTCGGGGGCCTCGAGCCCTCCGTTGACGGGACGATCTTGACTCCCGTAGCCGGCGGCGTTTTGGCCTTCCGCATCGGGGCGATCAGCTCCTGCATCGGGGGGGATGTCAGCTCCCCGCGCCGGCGATCGGACCCCACGTCGGGGTCTCTGCGTCGTTGGAGCTCCAGACTAGCCTCTCCCGAGACTGCGAGCTCTCGATGTAAAGTCCGCAGGCTGCGGTTGGAGCGATCACAGGAAAGGGATCGACTCCGATGTTAAGTCCACGTCCCGCGATGGGGCTCAAAGTCAGTCCGAGCAGGCCTCCACCTCCATGATGTTGGGCCGCAGAGCGACCGGAGATGCAACCCGGAAAACAATCGCATCTCCGGCAAGGTAAGAAACTGAAAAAAAGTTTCCCCCAATCGTCTCCCCCTCCTCCCACATAAAACAAACCGGAGAACATTTACACAGACTTTTAAAATGCACTACAAAATGTTTTAAAAGACGAAAAAACGGACAGACTGCTGGCGGGGCTGCCAATCGTGCGGCTCCCCTGAACTAAAACACGTGTAGTCTGAAGAAGGGTCTCGACCCGAAACGTCACCCATTCCTTCTCTCCAGAGGTGCTGCCTGCCCCGCCGAGTTACTCCAGCATCTTGTGTCATTCTTCTATACCAAAACATCGCAGCCAAACCCATTGCATTGTGATACCTGACCCAAAATACGAGGAGTCTGATGATATATTATTATATTCCTATGCGTTGGTGACATTTATGTTATTGACTGAAACATACGAGGCATGAACACACTTTATCGAAGTATTAGATGATTATTGAGTGATATTTTTCTCTCACAACACGAGACAATACGTCAAATTAATTAGCTTGCGAAATTAGTGGACACTTGCAAGGGAACTTCAGAGTGTGTGTACTCACTCCATCAGCGAATGTCATTTGGGAACCACTATATCCTTGGTTACTCAGTTATCGATTTTGATTTAGGAAGCTAAGTGTCAATAAGTACCATTTCAACTTAAACAATTAGCATGACTGCGGTGACATTTTCTCTTTCCTACTGTGCGTGATAAGGCAACGTTTTCACATAACACTGATGGATTTAAGTCTATTTTCCTCTCGGCCATCGTTGCCATTGACAGTTAGATCACTTCATGATATCGTGCAATGAATTAACTCTTAACTTCCTTGAGAAATCATTAAGGCCAGTGACAAATCAGTGCAAATAAAGAATAGTGTGACTTTCAAACACGGATGCTGCCTGACCCGCTATCTTCCTTTTAATTTATTTAGACTTTAGGCTTTAGAGATACAGCATGGAAACAGGCCCTTCAGTCCACTGTGTCCATGTCGCCCAGTTCACTGGCACTATCCGACACACTCGGGGCAATTTATAATTACCAGAAGCCAATTAATCTAGAAACCTGTACGTCTTTGGAAATTGGGAGGAAACCGCAGCACATGGAGAAAACTCACATTGTCACAAGGAGAACATACAAACTCCGTACAGACAGCAGCCATAGTCAGGATTGAACCTGGGTCTCTGGTGCCGTAAGACAGCAACTCTACCGCTGTGCCACCGTGCCATAGCTTCCTTGGTTAACTTTCGATGATGTTGAACTTATTTTCCTCAGCTTTGTTGAAGATACATTGAAGCCTCAGCCAAAAACGTGCACCCACGCCTGCCCTTCCACAGGACACTGAGGGAATTTGACATCTCCAACAACTCTTACCAACTACTGCACACGCACCATAGAAAGCGCACTGTCGGGTTACATCACAACTTGGTTTAGGAACAGCTCTGCCCAAGACCACAAGAAAGTAGCCCGGCCCATCACACAGACCAGACTTCCCACCAGTGACTCCATCTACACTTCACGCTGCCTCGGGAAAGCAGCCAACACATTCAAAGTCTAGTCCCACGTCGATCATTCCTTCTTCTCACACCTCCCACCAGGCAGAAGATACAAAAGCTTGAAAGTGCACATCATCAGACTGGAACAGTTTCTTCCCTTCTGTTATCAGGCTTCTGAACAGACCTTCCATAAACAAGGGCATAGTCCTGATTTTCTAACCCATCTCATTGCAGACTGCGGGCTTTTTCTCTGGAACTGTCACGTACGTTGATGAGAAACTACATTCTGCACACTGGTATTTTTCTCTTCACTCTACCTGTTGTACTTGTGTTTGGCCTGATTGTATTCATGTGTTGCACGATCTGATTTGATTGCTTAGCACACAATCAAAAGCCTTTCACTGTACCTTGGTACACGTGACAACAATAGATCAAAACCAAAACCCAAAGAAGTGAAGTTGATTTCAAGGCACCATGAGAAGAAGTAGATTGTTCATCTGGACTGCAGCAACCAAGATAGGAATACCATCCAATGCTTTCCAAGTTCACCGATAGACATTTGCTGGCAAAGCCAAAATATATTTATCGCCCAGTCCTTAACCTAATCTGAGTTACATGTGGAAGAGACAAGATAAGTGAAGTGGAGTGCCTTCTCTGAAGGACATTGGTAAACAGATTGAGAGGTTGAGTAGGCTGGGACTCTATTCCCTGGAGTGCAGGAGGATGACGGGTGATCTTCTAGAGGTATATAAAACCATTAGGGGAATAGATCGGGTAGATTCACACAGTCTCTTGCCCAGAGTAGGCGAATCGAGGACCAGAGGATATAGTTTTAAGGTGAAGGGGAAAAGATTTAATAGGAATCTGAGGGGTAACTTTTTCACACAAAGGGTGGTGGGTGTATGGAACAAGCTGCCAGAGGAAGTAGTTGAGGCTGGGACTTTCCCAATGTTTAAGACACAGTTAGACAGAGTACATGGATAGGACAGGTTTGGAGGGATATGGACCAAACGCAGGCAGGTGGGACCAGTGTAGCTGGGACATGTTGGCCGGTGTGGGCAAGTTGGGCCAAATGGCCTGGTTCCACACTGTATCACTCTATGACTATGACTCTAGGTGAGTTTCTCCAAAGACAAGGCACTGTCTATTGAACTTCTACAGGTGTACTGTACAGAGCATGGTGCCTGGTTGCAACACGGCCTGGTTCAGCAACTCAGACGTCCAGGAATGAAGTGGATTACAGAGAGTGGTGGACACTGTCTGGTCCATCGCTGATAATGATCATTGAAGCAGCAACATCCTGGTCATTCTTCTCTGTAACCATATCCTTCCTTCGGTGGGCTGACACGAACTGCACAAAATATTCCAAGTGCGGTCCAACCAGTACTTTGTAAAGTTGTAACGTAACTTTTATATTCTGTGCCCCAACCATGACAAGTGTGCCCTATACCTTCTACCTACTACCCCTGTTCTACGTCTAAGGAACTATGGACTCGAGCCCCACGTTTTGTGATGAAATGTAAAACACCTGAATCAGGTGACGTTGTCTATTATTTGCCTGTGAATTTGAACCTCTTCGGGTATACTGGGTCTCGAGATGTCATGATGGTTTCTTTGCGTGGTTTAAAACTCTCCCTCACACGTGTTTACCAACAAGAGACGACAGAGTGGCACAGCGGTAGAGTTGCTGCCTTGCAGCGCCAGAGACCCGGGTTCCATCCTGACCTTTGGTGCTGTCTGTACAGTGTTTGTACATTCTCTCTGTGACCGCATAGGTTTTCTCCGGGTGCTCCAGTTTCCTCCCACATTCCAAAGACGTGTAAGTATGTACAGTCGGTGAATTGGCTTCTGTAAACTGTCCCTAGCGTGTGGGATAGAACTAGTGTGAGGGAGATCGTTTTGTTGGCGTAGACCTGGTGGGCTGAAGGGCCTGTTTCCACGCTGTATCTCTAAAACCAAAAATCTAAGACTCGCAAAGGGAAGATTCTCTCATTGCAGGGTGTAAAATAAATCAGCTGCTTCAAACAAATATGTAAATAGATTGAGAACACAACATGCAGAGAATATCTGCTAACCTGGAGCTTTCCAATCTACTTACAACTAAATTGACATGTTCGACCGTGCTGTTATAAAAAACTGCAAATCACCAGGACAATTACTGAGAATTTTAAATTGGTCGATTTATTTTCTGATTTTCTCTAATTGTACTTATTATTGGTCCCACCTTGCTGACAGCTATTTAGTGGACAAATACACCATGCACTATAAATCAAGAGCACTTAGAAACAAACCCATATCCTTGATCTAGTTCTTTTGCAAAAGAGGCCGTCACTAACATTGTAATTTCAAAAAAACAACTTATCATTAGAGCAGTGAACATTTTGAAATGACAAACTCTATAGCACGTTGTATTTTCCATTTTCACGGAGACATTGCTGCTTCACAGGGATCAGTGAAGGACAATGGACCTCTTCTTCTCTACAGCTCTGGCCAGGCCAGTTGAGCATTCCAAGAGAGCCTTTATTTGTCATACCCTACAGCAACAGAGGCAAAATGGCCAGGCGGGTATACTGTTTCACTGCGCCAGAGACCCGGGTTCGATCCTGACCTCGGGTGCTATCCATGTGGAGTTAGCACGTTCTCCCTGTGACCGCATGTGTTTCCTCCGGTTGCTCTGGTTTCCTCCCACATCCCAAAGATGTGCAGGTTTGTCGGTCTCAGCGGATCAGGAGAGAAGGAATAGGTGACGTTTGACTCGACCCAAAATGTCACCTATTCCTTTTCTCCAGGGATGCTGCCTGACCCGCTGAGTTACTCCAGCATTTTGCATCCATCTTCAATGTAAACCAGCATCTGTAGTTCCTTCGTACACAGGTGTGTAGGTTAATTGCCCCCTATAAAATTGCCTCCAAATTGTAGGGTGTCAAGTTGCTGGAAAACAAAATAATGATTGTTGTGTTCGATAAATCACTGGATTCAGACAACAGAGTTTGATTCAGTCAAGAATATATTACACTAATAAATAAGGCAGATACACTCACGTGACCCTGAATATCCCCGTAAGCACTCGCAAACCCCGGGTGTGGAATTCTCTGCCTCAGAAAGCGGTGCAGGCTGGCTCTGTGGATGATTTCAAGAGGTAGTTAGATAGAGCTCTTAGGGATAGCGGAGTTAAGGGATATGGAGAGAAGGCAGGAACGGGGCCATGATCAGCCATGATCACATTGAATGAGTGCTGGCTCGAAGGGCCGAATGGCCTACTCCTGCACCTACTGTCTATTGTCTATTGTCTATTGTCTATACACAGCAGAGCACGTCGCAGGATGTTCCTGTTGTTGATCACCTGGCACCGTTCGCAACACGATCCAATGCTGGGGCTCTCTCTCCTGACAGGTTGGCCAACCCTATCCTTAATGGTATTTCTTATCAGAGCAGACGGTGCCACTGCCCCCTCCCCAAGCCCCCCTTGTCTGCAACGTTTCCACGCTACTAGCGGCAAGGGGCGCGGGTGGTCCACCCAACTATCGCTGTTGTAGGGACCAGTAGCCAAGGTCCGGAGGGCAAGGCGCACTGCCACTCCACCTAGGGGCCGTAGGGGGAGGTGCGGCTCTGCTGTCAGCGACCGGAGGACTGGTGACGGGATCTAGGGAGAGGGCAGGGCCGAAGATGTCCTGGTTGGGTTGCTCCTAAGCCTGGCCAAGCTGGCTATCCGCGAGTCACTGTGCCAGCCGGAAGAGGGCTTCGCCCGAGCCAGATGCTTGTCACTTTTTCGGGGTTACGTCCGCGCCCGGGTTGTGTTAGAGAGGGACATAGTTGTATTGTGGTTATTTAGTATAATTGTAAGGATAGTTGTTTGAAAATTTAGATAATTTGGTGAATTTGTACTATGGTGGCGGGCGCGTTGCCACGGTTTTGTTTTGTATCGTGATTGTAATTAAATAAATTATTTTGGATACATATTAAAAAAAAACTATTGCTGTTGTGTTTATTCCCAAACGCTATGCTTTCTCACAGAATGGCCCGAGAAAGGCTACCCTCCCAGATAATGTGCAAGGTCAATTCTACGAGATAGTACGTTTGAATCTTGTTTTCGAGGAGCTAAGCAGCTGCTAATTTAGCTGATAACTCCAGTTTACATTTTAGCTGAAATTGCCTGTTTAACCCTTACATTACAATGAGTTTTGATTTTTAGACATGTCAGCACGCCACACGGGATGTATTGTCACAAAAAACCCGCTGCTTTAACATCATCTAGCTTCCTGTCAAACCTGAGAACCAATGAACAGAAAAATCTTACAGTGAGTGTATTTTCACAGCAAGGTACATCAACGCCATCTCCACAATAGTTAATCCATCTCAATTTCTCCCTTATAAATTATCAATAAGATACTAACAACACCAGCCAAATAGTGAAAGAGTATCAAAGCTCTCCGAGTAGAAATGTCTACACTGCAAGAAACGTCAGTACTTATTTACCTAAACCTACATTTATACTGAAATATCACTTTCAGCCTGGATTAGAGTGATCTGAGCTGAATATGATCTCCAAGCATTTACAGTTACTTTCACCCAGGGTTAATAGATGTCCTTTGTAGCAATTAAATTACCTGCCTAATACATGGATTGTGAGCTTATTCAGCACAGAGCTCTGGCAGGAGAGCTGGGCTGGGTGTGGAATCAGAGAAGCCTGCTTCATTCCCAGCTTCATAACAGTCTGTCTCCCAGTCCCACGGGCCAGATGTGTTTACAGCCCTCTGGAACTGGAGCAAGTAGCAGCGTTGTGCTTTATGTACACAGCGGCAGCAGTACAAATGGACCTTTAAAGGGCCTGCCCTACTTTCACGAGGTAATTCACAAATTCTCCCGAGTTTTCCCCTTGATTGAAACTCGCAGAATGTTCGTAACGAGTCCGTAGGAGTTCGTAGATGTATCGTAGCGGCTCGTTATGCTAGCCGTAGGTACTCGTGGCATCAGATAAGTCGTGACGTTTTTTCCAGCCCGATAAAAAATGTCCACGAGTAAAAAAATGGTCGGGATGAAAGAAATTGCGACTTTTTACTCGTAAGGAGGGCATCGAAATAGTCGTGGGAATTCGTAAACATACTCGTAGGAGTTCGTAGGAGTTCGTGAACATAGTCGTGGAAGGTCGTAGGAGTTCGTAGATTACCACGATCTTGATTATTTTTTTTAGGTCCTTTAAACTCGGCAGAGGTTTTGAATTAAGTCGTGAAAGTGGGACAAGCCCTTAAGTAAAACACAAAGTGCTGGAGGAACTAAACGGGTCAGGCAGCATCTGCGGAGGGAGATGCAAAGAACTGCAGATGCTGGTTTCCAAGAAGAAAAAAAAAACAAAGTGCTGGAGTAACTTGTCGGTTCAAGCAGCATCTCTGGTGGGAGACAGAATGAATTGTGGATGCTGGATTACAAATAAAATAAAGTGCTAGAGTAACTAGGCAGGTTATGCAGCATCTCTGGAGGACATGGATAGCTGACGTTTCAGGTCGGGAACCTTCTTCAATGGACAGGTGACATTTCAATCCTTTTTTAGACTGTTAGAGGTGGGGGGGTGGGGAAGCTGGAAAAGAGAGGTGGGGGTGGGTGAACCTTGCAAGTGATAGGTGGGTACAGGTGAGGAGGGTGCGATTGGCAGATTGGTCAAGTAAATGACAAAGGCTAGAGGTGAAAAGGACACAAAAGGGTGTCAGATAAGGAGAGAAGAGGAGGAGGAGTGAAATGCAAAGCCAGAGGGATGGATATGGGTGGAAGGAGACAGGGGGCGGGGGAGGGGGGGGATCAAAAGGAAATGGGGTACTCGGTGATGGGAGATGAGTGGGGGTCCCTCTATGCAGGGATTCTATCCCTCTACATCGGGGACCTGGGGTAGATGGTACTGCACCAAGGAGTCCCTTGCAACTTGTTTCTCTCACGGTTCACAGACTCTCCAGCCACAGGCCACTTTTGCAGGCTGGAAGAGCCTGTGTTCCACGTGTAGATGGAGTGTGTGAGGTTGCAGCTTCTATTCCAACACCTAAAGGGGCTGCTTCTTGCCTTCTGGCTGCAATTCACACCCACCATCCTCATCTTTGGACACCCTGTGCGTAGGGCAGAGGGTAGGGCTGAAGATGTCCTGGTTGGGTTGCTCCTGGCCATCCACGAGTCACGGCACCAGGCGGAAGAGGGTTCTGCCCGAGCCGGCTGCCTGCCCCTTTTCCGGGATTACGCCTGCACCTGGGTGGTACTTGAGAGAGACTACGCGCTGTCCACGGGCGCCCTGGGAGATTTCCGGGACCGTTGGGCACCGGGGGGGGGGGGGGGGGGGTGGAAGTCAATCTCGATCAGGATTGTAATATAGTTGTTTAATACTCAGTATATATGATACTGAAGAATATTTGTTATGCTTTGTACTATGATGCTGGGTTTGTTTAGTATCGTTTTGTATTGTATGTATTATTCTTGTAATAATTGATTACATTAATTTTTGTATAAAACATTAAAAAATGGTGCATATGAGCTGACACAGCCCAGTCCATTTACAGTACGACTCTTTACAAAATAAGCAAGAGTGGAGTGTGTGTCTAGTTCTCATATGTACAATGACATTTTTATTTGCTGCAATTTAACAAGCCCGTAAATACAATAACACAGACAAATATCCAATAATCAATAATTAAATTATCAGAAATAATAAGTAACCATAAGGGTGTAAGACCATAGTCCATAGTGCAATCAAAGACACAAAGAAACATAAAAATGTAGAAAAATAGATGCAGGAGTAGGCCATTCGGCCCTTTGAGCCAGCACCACCATTCAATATGATCATGGCAAGATCATCTAAAATCTGTACCCCGTTCCTGCTTTTACCCCATAGCCCTTGATTCCTTTAGCCCTAAGAGCTAAATCTAACTATCTCTTGAATACACCCAGTGAATTGGCCTCCACTGCCTTCTGTGGCAGTCCATAGAAGGTCATAGTTGCTCAGAGCAGTATTGTGCAATGTTCAAGGGTCTGTTGGATGTTGGGAAGAAGTTGTTCTTGAACCTGGAGATCATCGTTTTAAGGCTCCTGTACTTTCTTCTAGATGGTAGCAGCAAGATGAGAGCGTGGCCAGGATGGTGTGGGTCTTTGATGATATTGGGTGTCATTTTGAGGCAGGGCCTCCTGTAGATCCCTTCGACGGTGGGGAGGTCGGTACCCGTGATGGACCGGGCAGTGTATACCACTGCCTTGTTCCTGGGCATTCGAGTTGCCAGACCAGTTCATGATCCAGTGATATGACTGAGCACCAGAAACCTACTGAAATATGAAACATGAATTGATGTATTCAGGAATAATCTTGAAGGATAATTGATATTGAAAATCAGTAAAACTGCCAATATTGGAGGTCTAAAATAAAATCAGGAAATGCTGGAGATTCCCAGAGTCAGAGGGTTGCACAGCACGGAATCAGACCCTTCAGCCCTCAATGTCCATGCCATGTTAAACTAATCTCCTCTGCCCACACATGGTCCATATCCCTCCATTCCCTACATGTCCATTAGCCTATCCAAAGGCCTCTTAAACGTGACTATTGTATCTGCCTCCACCCCCCAGTGCGTCCCAGGTTCCCACCACCCCTTATGGCAAAAGAACTTGCCCCGCACATCTCATTTTAACTTTTGCCCTCTGACCTCTAAAGCCACGCCCTTTCACTTTGACATTTTCACCCCGTGAATAAAGGTTCTGACTCTCTACCCTCTCTATGCCTCTCATAATTTGATATACTTCCATCAGGTCTCCCCTCAACCTTAGACCATAAGGGGGAAAATAATCTAAATGTTTTAATTCTTAAATGAACAAGCTCCTTGTTTTTATGTAGTTTTTATTATTTATTTTTGTCGGGGTATGTGTGTGTGGGGGGGGGGGGGGGTGGGGGGGGAACTTTAAAATCTTTCCCCTGCAAGGGAGACCCGACCTTTTCTTTGTCGGGTCTCCGTTGTCGTTGGGGCTGGGCAACGTGGAGCGGCCTCCAGCAGGAACGACCTGGGGCTTCAGTTGCGGAGCTGCGGACTACTCACCGTCACGGGGCTGGCCGAGTCCGGAGCGGGTGGAGCTGTGGTGGAAACAATCGCTGCTGCTACCCGACCCCCGGAGATTCGGAGGCTACAACCGCGGGTCTGGCGGACGCCAACACCGGAAGCCCGCGGGTCCCTGGTGGGAGACCGCTT